>JAMZAV010001167.1:0-237989 GCA_024449915.1 Sweltsa coloradensis
GTGACTGTTGGACTTGTTGTGTGCTCGTTGTCTTGTTGTGTGACTCGTTGGTCTTGTTGTGTGGCCTCGTTGGTCTTGTGTGTGACCTTGACTTTTGTGTGGGCCGTTGGTCTTTTGTGGTCGTTCTTGTGTGCGTTGTCTTTATTGTATCGTTACTTATTTTAATTATATTTGCCTGTTTAACTCCTTGGATTTGTGTGTGGCTCGTTGGTCTTGTTGTGTGGCGTTGGTCTGTGTGTGGCTCGTTGGATTGTGTGTGGCTCGTTGGTCTTGTTGTGTGGCTCGTTGGTGTTCTTGTTAGCGTATCTGCTTCCAATGCAGAAGGTCCAGGGTTCGATTCCCTTCAAAGTCAGAAGTTTTTTAACTTCTGATTTGGACCATCAGTTCGTGTCTTTGGAGTTTGTAAACGGTGACTTTAGAGCCGTCCTAGCAACGAAGCACATAATAAATTCAGAGTTGTTCTGACCCGGTCTTGTTGATTCTGGCGTTGATCCGCGGGTGTTCGCACTATCCATACCACTGATTGCTATATTTCCTATTAAAAATATCGATCTTTGGTTGGTTATCGCTCACTCGTCGATTGCGTCGGGGCCTACAGGGTTGGCTTAGTCGCATTGATTTACTGTCCCCCACTGAAAATCATTTATATAACTGAGTGGGTAGACTCTAAATACAATTTTTTTTTAAAATTTATTTACATTTTTCCGGAGGCGAGTCCGCGCTGTTGGGTACATGAACCTTCTCAGTTGGCTTATTATTTGTTAATATTAGTTTGTTTGTAAAGTGGGAAGGAATGTTGACGCAGTCCGTGACTCAGGGAAAACAACCTCCAGTCATTGTCGGTGGCTGGATGTGCTTCGACCACTCTAACAACGCACGACTTACATCCGTTGATTCTCATTCAGCTGTGAATTTGATCAGCACCCAAGTAAAATAAGGTATGTTGGTATTGTTTGCTAATTGCTATACATATAAACTACAATCCTTACTAAAGACACGAGAATATAATATAGAAATCAATCCAGAAATTACAAAATCCATCTCGGCCGGCCATCGGAGACCAGGGTTCGATACTTACATTTCTTGATTGAGTTCCATATGTTCAATTACACCTCCCGAATACACGAGGATATGTCTTGTGAACACAGTGTGTGTGTTAGAAGCTCTACCGTCTGTCAATTATCATAAAAGTATTTTAATTCAATAATAAAAACCACACATTTGAATTTATAATCTTGGCCACTTACGTTTGAATTCCAATATTTCGGAGTCTCCCTTCTCCTGTCTCAGGCACAGTCCGTACCCGACTTAAATAATACAATTGTAAATTGTATTATGTTTGATTTGGATTTGTACCTATCATCATGTATATTTGCCAAGGCCGAAAATATCAACATTAGGCCTATATCCAAGGGTATTTAACATCTATAGTAGGTTACATCCCCAGTCATTGGTCCACTGGCGTGTCAATTAGATTAATTGTAGCCCAAATATTTTTCAAGATGGCTGTCAGGTTGACAGGTGAGCATAATAGCCATTAGCACCAAATGATTTCTAAATTCCCTTATGCCATAACTTCTTAATGTTTCTGTTTAAGCATTCCTATGCTGCACAAGCTAAAACCGTATTAAACAATCCAGAAAATTACTTAATCGCATTTAAAACCTAATGTAAAGCATAATAAATTGAAGCACCAAATCGCTTGGTACGCTAGCGCCTTTGCGGACGTATTTGAGACTAGGGGTCTAGCCTACTATAGATGTTAAATATAATTGATTATATCATAATCACCGACAGTGTTGGCTTGAGCGCTAAGCGCTCGACTCTGATTCGGAAGGTCCCGGGTTCAAATCCCGTCGAGACCGGCAATCCTGACTTTGTATGTTTAACCGAGCATTGGCGGTTAAAAAATGAAATAATCATGTCACCATTCCGGGGTTCAACCTAGCTTATCAGTCTTGCAGAGCAACAGAAAACTATGGTGGGACTGCTATTTTTGTGCATGATTCATACAGGCATGTCTCTATGAGAGATGACTTGGATACACTTAGCACCGAGAAGGTATTTGAGTGCTCAAGTATAGAAATAACTTAGACTCTAGGAAAAATCAGGAATGTATCAAAATAATTGAAGTCACAATTTATAGAACACCGGACAGCGATAAGAAAGTATTTTCAACAAGCTAGATCAATTTCTTACAAAAACACAAGGAAAAAAAATTACAATAATATCTGGGGATTTTAATATTGACTTGCTGAAAAACACAAATGAAAAGCAGAGTTGAACTAATACTCAAAACTTTTAACTTTCACGCTACAATTAAAACACCAACTCGGTGTACAGAAACATCAAGTACATTAATTGATAATAATTTAACAAATCTGGGGTCATCGGTTTATGTGACTGAAAATTTTGACACAGGCTTATCTGACCACAAAAGTCAGATTATAACTATACACAATAATTTCATAAGGAAGCAACCACAAATTAAAAAGAAAATTAATTGTAGATCATTCAATCAGGAAAGTATTGAGAATTTCAATGAAATTCTTATGAAGGAATCATGGCAGGGGGTGTATAATGCAATCAACATAAACGAAAAATACAATTGTTTTCTAAGAATATTTAAAAAACATTTTGAGTCAGTTTTTCATAAAAGGCAAAAACAAATTGGGCAACAAAGGAAGGGATGGGTAACAAACGAATTAAAAAATACCAGTAAACAATTAAAACTAATGCATTCACAACTAAAATTTAGTAAGAGTATTATTATAAAAGAAAAGTATAATGAGTTAAGGAAAAAATATAGAAAGGACTTGAAGGTAGCAAAAAGCAATAGCAACACACAATTTATTAATCAATCTAAAAATAAAAGTAAGGCGGTATGGCATATAGTAAAAAGTGAGACTTATCAAGACAGAAATAAATGGAAGGGGGTAAATAACATTGAACTCAAACAAAACAATAAGTCAACTAAACTGAATAGCAAAATTAGTACGAGGAGATGATAAAAGAACCTAAGAAAATAGCTAACGCATTTAATTCCTTTTTTATAAATGCGTCAGACAACGTGGGGAATTCAAATGACACAAACACAAAAAGTATTGAAAATCCTATTGAATTACTTGAACAACATAGTAATCGAGTTGTAGATACAATGACTTTTCGACCGGTGACTGTAAAAGGAAGTTGTAGACAAACTCTAGTCTGGCAAATATCTATGGCAAGTGGATGGATGAAATACCACGGTAGTTATAAAGATAAAGATTCATCTACAGATAAAACTCCCCTTTTATGTTACTAATAACTCTCTTTACACAGGAATGTTTCCTGTATACCTAAATTTTCGTGATTCCACAACAAAAAAAAATGCAAAGACATAATTAAGCCAGTGTCACTCCTAACCCTTTCTCAAAAATATTGAACATGTTAAAAAATTAGTATTTCTTGATAAAATGAGTAATACTAGCCAAAGGACCAAAAAACAAGTAAAACTGCTCTAACAGAATTGAAAATCATGATACAAAACCTTGACAATGGCAATTATATCTTGGACTTTTTGCGACTAGACAAAGCCTTTGATGTGTTGAACCAAAGATCCTCTAAAAACCTCGAATTCTATGGAATAAGAGGACTACATTAAAATGGTTTGAATCTTCTACAAATAGAACCAAAAGTTAAAATTAAACAAAATGATTGGGAATATGAAATTTTTCTGTTGGATGAATTAAAGGTGGACTCACAGGCTCCGTTCTGGGGCCAATAGCGTTTTAAAGCTAATAAATTCAAAGTCACAAAAATTTATTAAATACAGTTTGCTTGATGACATCACGCATTAATGTACAAGACTGCCTATGAAGCTAGGATTAGAGAAGAAGTAAACTTCGAACGATTTCATTATGTGGTATGTGCAAATACTTTGTAATATATAGCTAAAACAACTACATTCAATTCCGGCTACTCAAAAACAAATAAAACCATCAAAATGAGTATAAATAATGTTGAGTATAACGAGTTATAGATATTCCCTTTCTATGTTTTTAACTATTGATGAAAATTAATTTAAGCTCATTTAAATAAACTTACCTCAATTGGGTCTGCATGTTTTTCATTGAATATTTATGTCTGTTGACAGAAACGCTAAAAGTAGCTTACCATGCATATTGAATCCTTGTGATATGGCATACCAGTTTGGGGTAGTACGACACATTTAAGAATATTTAAATCCAAAAAAAAGCTGCTGTAATGCGATAAGGCATCAGAGAATCCTGTGTAAATTACTTCAAAAATGAGAAATACTTACAGCACCTTGTTTTATGTATAAACTTTGTTAAAACTCATTGCTAAACATCGGATAGACTTCAGTAAATAAAAAATGTCATGGACATGACAGCTAGAAAAGAAAATATAAGAAAAAGATGCAACTTTGACAAGGAGCAAAAGGTCTCACGGGGCGCTAACATTTTTTAATATCTACCCGAGAATATTCGACCAAAAGAAACATACAAATTCCTCGAATAACTCAACAGTACCAAGAAAAATGCTTGTACTCAATTTCTGATTTCAAAAGGGGAAACAACTCAAGATACTATGGGGCATAGTAGGTAATGGTTCACTAGAAAATGGTAAATGATAGTCAAGCAATAGTTGTGATAGATATTTATTTTAGATGTATATTACATTTTATCAGACAAGGTTCATATGTAGGAGTAATTCAGTTACATGCAGATTTGTGTATATCTTGCCACTTATCCTGTGATTGATGATTTTGATGAAAATGTGTATTTTGGATGAATCATTTATTTGTATATAGTTGAAATGTTGTATTTTATAATTTAAGTTACTGACATGTAAAAAAACCCGAACGTGTATGCAGGGGTCAGCTTTACAAAAATAATACAATTCATACACAAACAATCCAAACAAACAATCAAATAAATACATACAATACAATAATAACTACAAAGGTTTCTCCGAGGTTTTCCTATGTGAATGCGAAAGAAGGGGTCTTTTCACAGTCCTGGATCCTTCACAAGGTACCACATACTAGTTTCGCTCGTATTAACCCTATAAAGGTTAAAATGTCCCAGAAAAAATTAATAAGTGTTTCCAGTCACATATGCAAATATGTTTAAAATTATTATAGCAAATTAATGTGCATTCTGTTTGTTGAACGACCTTAACATCGTGTGTAATGTAAAACCCTCATAATTCTATACAACTAATCGGTAACATTGGTTTTTAAAGAGATCCAAAAAGTTTAAAAGTTGGTTCCGGCCGTCTTATATCTGTACGTAAATCGCCCTTGAATTATGAAACACTTTTACTAGCTAAACTATGCACTTTCAGGTTGCATTTTTCAGGCAAATGTAGGGTGTTCGAACGAAGTTAACATGTATACATAATATGTCTGTATTGCAAGTATAATAACCGACAGTGTTGGCTCGAGCGACTCTGATTCGGAAGGTCCCGGATTCGAATCCCGTCTAGACCGGCAATCCTGACTGAAGTTTTTTCCTAGGTTTTCCTCAGTCGTTAATGCGAATGCAAGGGATAGAGTCCTCTTAAACAGCCCTCGGACATCCCTTCACAGTTTCCTATCCACACATACCTACGTAGTTCACCTGAAGAGGGGCTAATTGCACCCTATAACAAGTTTCCCACGATAAAAATTTAAATTTAAGTTATAATAAATAATTTTTGTGGGAAGCCTGCCCAGGGTGCAATTCATGCCCCTCTTCAGGTGTCTAACAAGGTATGTTGCGGATACGACAATTGTGAAAGGACGTCCGAAGGCATGCATCTGCATTAACGACTGAGGAAAACCTAGGAAAAACCTTCAGTCAGGATTGCCGGTCTCGACGGGATTTGAATCCGGGACAATCAATTCATACTTATGTTTGAACGACTAACCGCATACACGCCGGTGCATGGTGTAAAATGTTTTTGTTTGGATGAGCGTAGCGAGCGAAGCGAGTGAAGCGAAGACTTCAATTTCACTGACCCCCCAAAAAATTTAGTTCGGGTGTTTTTTTTTTTTTTTTTTTTGTCTGTTTGTTCGCTCTCTACCGGGCAAACGGCATATGCGATCTTGATGAAAATTTGACAGGACCTTCGAAATCTCTGAACTTAGACTTGCCACGTTTTTGGGTACAATCGAAGAAATATTTCTCATGAATATCGTACTTTTACGATTTTTTTCGATTTTTTGTACGATATTTTCGTGCCATTTGGGCCAATTCTGACCAAACGGGTGGGGCTACAACGTTCATATTATACATGGACATTAAAGTTATGGTGATGTAGTACCTTTTGAAAGAAAAAGTTGAAAAAGTTAGCCAGAATCCATAGAAATAAAGCTTTTAATATAAGTTTGTTACGGTAAATAATATCAATTGACAAGAAACAATAGAAACTTGACAACAATCACCTACAATGCGTAGGCAACAAAACAAAACACTTGCAAAAGTAAAGATATCCCACGCAAACTAAAAACTTTAAAAAGCTCATCCATCAACGCGGCGGGACTTTAGCGTTTTCCTAGTATTTAATTGTGTATTTGATGTTATTATTCCCAGGTGTGTCATAAATCTCCAGCAAGACGACTGTGCATCTTGTGGCTTTCTTGCCTCCTCCCGTACATTTTAGTATTTACTGTTATTGCTGAACTAGGAAAACGCTTAAGTCCCGCCGCGTTGATGGATGAGCGTTTTTAAGTTTTTAGTTTGCGTAGGTTCACTTTTCCTTAGCAAGTGCTTTTTGAATGCATTGTAGGTGATTGTTGTCAAGTTTCTATTGTTACTTGTTAATTGTTACTAGGAAGCTTCGTAAAGGCTTTTTTTAGTCGCGTTGATGGATGAGCTTTTTAATTATAAAATGTTAATATTAATTTAAAATAATAAAAACATATTAACACGGCCCATACAAAGCAATCATTAGGTCTGTTGGATCTTTGATTGTTTGTAACAAGGCTGTGAGTAAGGTATAAAATCTCCTGTGAAGTTTTCATACAAGGCTGTGAGAAAGATCTAAAATCTATATTTTCGTGCTATTTGGGCGGATTCTGACCAAACGGGTGGGGCTACAACGTTCATATTTCACATTGACATTAAGGTAAGGGCGATGTATTGACTTTTGAAAGAAAAAGTTGAAAAAGTTAGCCAGTATCTATAGCAATAAAGGTTTTAATATTTAACACCTCAAAAAACTCAAATTAAAACCTTTATTTCTATAGATTCTGGCTAACCTTTTCAACTTTTTCTTTCAAACGTCAATACATTATCTAATGTGCATGTGAAATATGAACGTTGTAGCCCCACCCGTTTGGTCAGAATCGGCTCGAATGTCACGAAAATATCGCACTAAAAATCGAAAAAAATCGTAAAAGTACGATATTCATGAGAAATATTTCTTCGATTGTACCCAAAAACGTAGCAAGTCTAAGTTCAGAGATTTCGAAGGTTCTGTCAAATTTTCATCAAGATCGCATATGCCGTTTGCCCGGTAGAGAGCGAACAAACAGACAGAAAAAAAAAAAAAACACCCGAGCTAAATTTTTTGGGGGGTCGGTGAAATTGAAGTCTTCGCTTCGCTCATCCAATTATAAACCTCAAAAAACTCATATTAAAACCTTTATTCTATGGATTCTGGCTAACTTTTTCAACCTTTTTCTTTCAGAAAGCAATACATAACCATTACCTTAATGTCCATGTAAAATATGAACGTTGTAGCCCTACCCGTTCGGTCAGAATCGGACCAAATGTCACGAAAATATCGCACTTAAAATCGAAAAAATCGTAAAAGTACGATATTCATTGGAAATATTTATTCGATTGCCTCCAAATTCATATCATATCTAACTTTAGTGATTTCAAACGTTCCCATAAAGTTTCATTAAGATCGGATTAGCCGTTGACCTGGACTCGGACCAAATATCACGAAAATATCGCATTAAAAATCGAAAAAAAATAGTAAAAGTACGATATTCATGAGAAATATTTCTTTGATTGTACCCAAAAACGTGGCAAGTCTAAGTTTAGAGATTTTGAAAGTCTCTTTCAATTTTCATCAAGATCGCTTTAGCCGTTTGCCCGGTAGAGCGCGAACAAACAGACAGAAAAAAAACAAAAAACGTCGGAGCTAAATTTTTTGATGGGTCAGTGAAATTAAAGTCTTCGCTTCGCTCATCCAACTAAGTAAGATGTATCTCAAATAAATAAATACATAATGTAAGTCAATAATTATAATAATAATAATAATAATAATAATAATAATAATAATAATAATAATAATAATAATAATAATAATAATTGTTCGCGCCAGTATTACCCCACTCTTGTTTCACGTAGTATTTAGTTTTCACTCCCCTCGTACCCCTCTTTCTTATCTTATCTCTGATTTTAAACCTGACCTAGACAGGTCGTTGGCTCGTCTCTGTTGCAATCGAACATCCATAGAGGACAGACGTTCTTACTGTTGCCTGTTCTAGGCAAGCGTATTTTCGGTGCATTTTCCTAACTGTTGCCTCGAGTGCAATAATTATTCTTAGTGGTCACTCTGTGACATTACTACATTACTAAACTCACACAGTTCACACAGTTCACAGTGCTTTACAAGTGATATTAAGTTGATTTTTCGTGTGCATTACGTACTTTTTCTATCATCATTTGCTACTTTCATCATAATCGATCCCCCTTCTATCATCTCACTAGGCTAGCCTATCATTTTCCCTCTTCATCACCTACTTCGACACCTCGCTCAAACGGCAAGTTCGCCGTCTCCACAAGCCAACTGTCTCGAAGCCAAGGTAAGCTCGTTTATGATTTGTTTCTTCATTTTTTCCCTCGTATTTATTGGCATCATCGTCTTGGTGCCAACATTTTGGTCCACTCGTGCCGAATATATTTCGTTTTTTTTTCATTATACAGTCCACTTTCAAAACCATTCAAATATTATCTCGCATTGTTGTTTGTCGATATTCAATCTCTCATCACTGGGTCATACTCGGCGTGTGCATGACTCACCACACGCAGTGTTATTATTCTAGTTTATTGTTCATTGTCGCAGGGCGAGCATTTGTTTACATTCTCTCGGTCGCGTGTATTTTATACACGTCGCTAGTTATTTGTCCTGACTTCCCGGGTTCGATCTAACCATTTCGTGTTCATTGTTGTTTTTTTCAATTGCACTCGCAATAGTCACTCCCTGTTTCTTTTATTGTCGTCTTAGTTTCGGTTATTATGACCAAGCAGGAACGGCAACGTAGCTTGCTTCTAGCTAGAAGAGAGCGTATATTTTGCCTCGTTGCAACGCTCATATGACGCGTTTCAAGCGCTTCAAGACGAGGAAGCTTCTCGTCACAGATCGCGGTTTGACAAGCTTGACCAGTTGGAAACTGACTTCGAAGCGGTTCAGAGCAAAATATTAGTTGCTAATTCTCAGCTCGAGGAAGGTGTCAACCCTCTTCCTGTCGACGCAGTACAAGCCAGCTTTGAGAGCCTTCTCTACTCGGCACGCGATAAGTATCTCGCCATAGTCGCGCGTATCCCAGATGCTATTCCTGTGAATCCGCCATCTACTGTTGCTGCTCAAGTTAATACGCTACCCAATATTCAATTGCCAATATTTGCAGGCGACATGACTCAGTGGCCAGACTTCTATGCTTTGTTCAGCTCCTTGTTCATGACAACGAGTCCATTGAACAATGTACAACGCTTCCACTATTTGCGTTCTTCTTTGCGAGATGCTGCATTGGCTGCAATTAATGGGTTTCAAATTTCAAGCGCTAATTATACTCTTGCCTACGACGCGCTAGTGTCGCGCTATCAGAACAAGCGCTTATTGGCCGCTATGTATATTCAACAGGTACTCGATTTCACTCCATTGAAATCAAGCAGTCATGCTAAGTTACAGCTGTTCTTTGCAAGTTCATCGTAATTCCGTGAACGCTCTAAAGGCTTTGAAGATTCCTGATTTAGCTGACTTTCTCCTTCTGTCACTTACTTTGTCAAACTTAGACGCACAAACCCGAAAAAACTTCGAGGCCAAGCATTCTGCGTTCTCTACTCCGACTTATCAGCAGCTTATCACGTTCTTGGACGAAGCTTCAAGGACGCTTGAGTTGTGCTGTCTGGATCAACCGGGTTCGACCCCAGTTAAGGCGCAGTCTACGGCGCAGTCATCGAGGAAAGTCAACTCATTGCTCGTTGCAAACGCCAGCTCACATGACTCCAGTGAACATAAGCCTGCTTCAGGCTCGTCAAGCCGGCAAGCTCAAAGCCGTCCATCACCCACTTGCCCATTATGCCAGATTTTCTCACACCTTGTATAAGTGTCAAACGTTTCTCAAGCAACCGCTGCCCGACAAAATACGCTACTCTCAGGCGATTACGTCGCTGTTTACAATTGCTTGGGACTTCATTCACAATCCGAATGTCAATCCGAACGTTCATGCTGGACGTGTCACAGCACTCAGCATCACTCGTTGTTGCATCCGATGAAAGCACCAACGCCGACTATCAACCATCTTGATAACAGCTCTACTCAGCCTACAGGCACGATCGCAGCTCGTACTTTTTTCCTGTCGTATGGAGGCAACCCCGTCCACTCAGCGCGTCGCCCTGTTGGGTACCGTGAGAGCTTTAATTCGGGATGCTGCGGGACACATCACCCTATTCGTGCCGTCATAGATTCTGGTCTCAAGTCTCAGCTATAACTCTTTCTCTTGTTCAAGGTCTCGGACTGAAGGTAGAACCTAGCCCTATTCAACTGTCTGGCATAGGGCAAGCGGTTACCAAGTTCATGGAAATGTGCTCTGTGGACATTGCTTCTAGGTTGAATCCAAACCATCATCTCCGCGTTCAGGCACTCGTTCTGTCTGCCATTTCCGATCGCCTTCCTACTACGAGCGCTATCGTGGGCTCTCGTCCGTCCCTATCGAGGTGTTCGAGCGCTATCGTGGGCTCTCGTTGGCCGACGATAGGTTTCATCTTCCAGACAAGATCGACTTCCTGATAGGAGCGGATCTGTATCCGGATATTCTTAGTAGGACCAGCGATGTAGTCATCGGAGGCCAACCCTCCGCTCTCAACACCCTGTTCGGATGGGTGATCTTGGGTTCGATTCCGGCATCAGGACTCGAGTCTCAGGCCCCATGCTCCCTTTTCGCATGTTCAGCTCCATCGTTG
Source organism: Sweltsa coloradensis (assembly GCA_024449915.1). Classification (NCBI taxonomy): domain Eukaryota; kingdom Metazoa; phylum Arthropoda; class Insecta; order Plecoptera; family Chloroperlidae; genus Sweltsa; species Sweltsa coloradensis. Next base: position 11,187 of record JAMZAV010001167.1, read on the forward strand.
GATCGTTCTCTTCGCATGTTCTGGGAAACTGAGGAGGTTTCGCGTCCTTCTCAGAAGAATCCAGATAATCAGCTGTGTGGAAGACCAGTTTCGTGGCCTCACACACTCGAGACGATGTGGGGCGTTACTCTGTAGGGCTCCCATTCAAGCCTCAATGCGTGCCTCTTGGCTTCAATCGCAATGTTGCCTTCTCAAGTTTTTCTCAGTCTGGAACGTCACCTCAAGCGCGTTCCTGAGCATGACGTTGCTTATCACAAGTTCATGCGGGAGTACGCGGATCTTCAGCACATGCAGCTTGCTGTCACGTCATCGGATTACGTGATTCCACACCATTGCGTGCACAAGGCTTCAAGTTCGTCAACGAAGCTTCGAGTCGTGTTCAACGCCTCGGCGGCGGACGCGCATGGTGCTTCTCTTAATCAGCAGCTGTTAATCGGTCCCAAGCTTCAGCGAGATCTCCCAAGTATCCTGATCAACTTCAGGACCTATCCCATCGCTATCTGTGCTGACATCCGCCAAATGTACAGCAGATTCGTATTCTACCAGCTGATCGTGTCCATCAGCACATCTTCTGGCGCCCGAATCCTGACTCGGCTGTCTTGGAGTACGAGCTCAATACTGTCACCTACGGGTTTAGCTCCATCAGCTTTTCTTTCTCAACGAGTTTTACACCAGCTGGTGCAAGACGACGGGGCGCCCTTCCCTCTTGCCTCTTGTGCGATTACGTTTGACACGTACATCGATGACATCGTCTCAGGCGCTAAGGACCTCGCTCAGGCTATCGCTCTTCAAGAAGAGCTCACGCTGTTACTTTCTAGTGGAGGCTTCGAGCCTCGTAAATGGGCCAGCAATCTCCCTGCTGCCCTTGCGACCCTTCCCGAGGACCATCTGGAAACACCACTTGCGTTCTCCCCTGAAGAGCAGGGAATCAAGATCTTGGGCTTATTGTGGGTCCCCCACACTGACGACTTCTCATTCCGTGCTCAGCCATTCGAAGGCCATTTGACGAAGCGCTCAGCACTCTCCTACATCGCCAGGATATTTGATCCGTTAGGATTTCTCTCGCCATTTGTCTCCTTCATGAAAATCTTTCTCCAGAGATTGTGGATGTCTCATTCTCAGTGGGACGACCCACTCTCCGACGAGCTCTCAAACACTTTTGGGACTCCGCCGTCGCTGACGTAGCTCAACTCGTCAAGTTTCGTGTTCCACGTCACTTCCCCTCACTGCACGGCGTCCTCCGGATAGTTGGGTTTTGCGACGCTTCAGAGAAAGGCTACGCCGCCGTCTTGTACCTCCACATGACGTCGGGTTCCACCTTTCACGTTAGCCTTCTCCGAGCCCGTAGCAAAGTTGCTCCAGTCAAGACGTTGACCATTCCAAAGCTCGAGCTGTCTGCGGCTCTGCTGCTTGCCCGTCTTCTCCCAAGCTACCTTGCCTGCACTCAACTCTCTCACCCTGAACGCCATCGTACTTTACTCGGACTCAACTATCGTTCTCGCATGGCTGGCTACACCGCCTTATCGGCTGAAAACGTTCGTGGCAAATCGAGTCGTAGAAATCCTGGAGCACACCTCACCGTCCGATTGGGCTCACGTTCCGTCCACTGAGAACCCAGCTGACTGTGCGTCCCGTGGTTTGACGGCATCTGAAATGCTACTTCACCCTTTGTGGCAGTTGGGACCGCCCTTTCTTCAATCATCCCCAGATTCTTGGCCCCGATCAACGCCTACCTCCTTTAGCGTTGAGTTGCCTGAGATGAAACCGCATGCAGTTCTGATCGCCAAGGCCGACGTTGTCGTCGACCCATTGTTGCTTCACTTCATGAAGTTCTCCACTCTACTCCGTTCGCAGCGAGTGTTTGGCTACGTCATCCGATTCGCGCGGATCCTGCTAGCTACACGTTCTCAGGTCCTGTATCCCAAGGGCCCTCTGCGCACTGAAGAGTTCCAGTCTTCTCTTGACATGCTTGTAAAGCTTTCTCAACCTCAGTTTTCGCCAGTGAGTTTCGCCAGCTTGAGCAAAATGGTAGCGTCACCTCGAAGTTGGCCTCATCTCAAGCCATTCCTCGATTCATCAGTTTTTCTCAGGGTGGGCGGGAGACTGAGACACTCCTCTCTTCCTGTTGAACGCCCGTCATCCTCTTGCTATCAAAGTAAGCCCATTGTCGTGGCCCATCGGTCGCATCACTGACCTTATGCCCGGTAAGGATGGTTCGTGCGTGTCGTGTCAGTACGCACGACCCACGGCAGTTCCATTCGCCCAGTCAATCGAATTGTGGTTCTTCCCCATGCTTATAGCTTGGGGAGCTTCGTATCGTTTCACTTTTCGTTTTCTTTGAGTTTTGTTTCGTTTTCTTGTCAAAGTGACTTTAAAATGAGCATTTTGGTAGGCGGTACTGTTCGCGCCAGTATTAGCCCACTCTTGTTTCACGTAGTATTTAGTTTTCACTTCCCTCGTACCCCTTTTGCTTATCTTATCTCTGATTTTAAACCTGACCTAGACAGGTCGTTGGCTCGTCTCTGTTGCAATCGAACATCCATAGAGGACAGACGTTCTTACTGTTGCCTGTTCTAGGCAAGCGTATTTTCGGTGCATTTTCCTAACTGTTGCCTCGAGTGCAATAATTATTCTTAGTGGTCACTCTGTGACATTACTACATTACTAAACTCACACAGTTCACACAGTTCACAGTGCTTTACAAGTGATATTAAGTTGATTTTTCGTGTGCATTACGTATGTTGTTCTATCATCATTTGCTACTTTCATCATAATCGATCCCCCTTCTATCATCTCACTAGGCTAGCCTATCATTTTCCCTCTTCATCACCTACTTCGACACCTCGCTCAAACGGCAAGTTCGCCGTCTCCACAAGCCAACTGTCTCGAAGCCAAGGTAAGCTCGTTTATGATTTGTTTCTTCATTTTTTCCCTCGTATTTATTGGCATCATCGTCTTGGTGCCAACAATAATAATCATATAATAATAATAATAATAATAATAATAATAATAATAATAATAATAATAATAATAATAATAATAATAATAATAATAATAATAATAATAATAATAATAAAAAAAAGCAGAAGAGATTTAGGATAGAGAAGATTTGTCTCCTAGCCTTGGTTTATTTATTTCGCCGTCTGCTCCCGTGCAGTGGCATACAGGAATGAAATCGATTTCGGGACTTACGGTTTATACTAAGGTACTCATAATAATCGAAATAACAAATCAAATCAAATCCTTTGTGATAGAAATAGGACACATGAATATCCGTAGTGGCGTGGAATGGGAAACATTGCGGCTGGTCTTGAGATCCAATAACTGGGCACAGCGTCGTGGTACAAGTCTATATTGATATGAACCCTGCATTTTTTGATTGGAATATGCCACTTGGCACAGAGTTAGATATCACCAAAATCGAATTTTAGAGATAGGGAGCCACCTCAATTTTCATGTAGGTCACCAAAATAACGGCCATTTTCCAAAATAAATTCAAAATGATGCTAATTGTTAATATAGGAGTCAAGTTCGGATGATTTATGGTCGCTCAGATCTATGATGACATAAAAAAACATATTGTCTGCGCCAATGTTCTTAGTTCATAGTATAGTTTCTAGGTTTGTTTATATTTCACGAATTTGAGAGATAGGGAGCTACTTTAATTTGCATATAGGTCACCAAAATAGCGGCCATTTTCCAAAATAAATTCAAATGATGCTAGTTGTTAATATAGGAGTCAAGTTCGGATGATTTATGGTCGCTAAGATCTATGATGACATAAAAAATACATATTGTCTGCGCCAATGTTCTTAGTTCATAGTAAAGTTTCTAGGTTTGTTTATATTTCACGAATTTTAGAGATAGGGAGCCACCTCATTTTCATGTAGGTCACCAAAATAACGGCCATTTTCCAAAATAAATTCAAAATGATGCTAGTTGTTAAATGTTAATATAGGAGTCAAGTTCGGATGATTTATGGTCGCTCAGATCTATGATGACATAAAAAAAAATATTGTTCGCGCCAATGTTCTTAGTTCATAGTATAGTTTCTAGGTTTGTTTATATTTCACGAATTTTAGAGATAGGGAGCCACCTCAATTTTCATGTAGGTCACCAAAATAACGGCCATTTTCCAAAATAAATTCAAAATGATGCTAATTGTTAATATAGGAGTCAAGTTCGGATGATTTATGGTCGCTCAGATCTATGATGACATAAAAAAACATATTGTCTGCGCCAATGTTCTTAGTTCATAGTATAGTTTCTAGGTTTGTTTATATTTCACGTACTATCTCTTGTATTTTCGTTGTGACTTGATTCACCCTGTGTTTACCCCTCTTTTCCCCTCATTATGACCAGTTCTGTTATCTCTTCTCTCGAGGCTAGACCTCGCAGTCAGTTGCTCATGCACACTCGTGCTACACAGTTGCCCGTCTGCCTTCACAGGCTGAAGTTCGTTCTCTGGGCTGCTCAGAGAGCAGATCAAATTTCTCTTCTTCGCATTCTCATATCAGTGTTTCTCAACTACATTCTATCAGTGCCAAGTACAGTGCATCAATTCATCTTAGTTCTCACGTCGCCCGACTTCAAGTCCACACTCAAGCTCTCACAATACGCTCGCCTTCCAGTTCACCTTCTACAGCAGTCTTGGGTTCGATGCCTTCCAGGCACATTTCTTATTTCATTCTCTCTTCCTTCTAAGCTCGAGCTTCTGTAATTCTTTACTATCTTACGTGGTGTGCACCCCATATACGCCACCATGCCTACCACGCTCTGCACTTCCATCTCACGCCCGCATTACATCTAGGGTAAGTGCAGTTGCAAGCTCATTTCATTATACAGTCCACAAAATACCATATTCTCAGGGCCACGGCCCCAACACATATTTACTACATTGAAAGGGAGAAAGAACGATTTTTTTGTAATTACATATAAAATTGCCAATTGGTTATCGAGTTTACTGATTAATGACTTGGAGTGTGGATTTAAGTTATTTGTCGATCGTAATCACTAAATAGTAGACACACATAAACAAAACAAAATTTTACTTGTAAACAGTTAATTTAAACAATATATTATAATATATATTATAGAAAAATTTAGATATGCTGAAAATTTTACTCGTAGTCTGGCGGCATTCCCGTACAATTGTGCATTGTGGTAAAGAGGCGTCAATATTTTGTGTGCATATAACTTAGGCCTACTAGACACCCAGGATGTCATTTGAGGCCGAGATCTGTTTGGTTCTCAATCTATTGACATTTGGCGGCCATGCTTTAAGATGGCGTCTAATTTGTAGTAAGAATGCCAAGTATTAACAGAATAGTGGCATGTAACACCATTTCTAACACTAAATCGACATAGGGATCTCAAATATGTTGTCAAATTACAACAACTATCCGAGGTCGTAAACTTCAAATCATGGGTTTTAGGCAAATTGCTGATCGCTTGGCCGACTGATACCACGGATGTCTGAAATTTTGAACATATGTCACGAATGTGGAAATATAGGGCGCTGCAGTAACACATTTCCAAATTTTGTTTTAAAATAATTTATAAAAAATAAATTAGTTTTCACGAATTTTGATTTTGTTAAAATCTCTAAAATGGACTTTATTCGTGATTTTTTTCTGGCTGATAAAGACAAAATTTTGAAAATCTATGACCACAGGGCTGTCCATGAATGCTTCATTGACAACTTTGCAAAGTTTCATATACGTCGGATGCATCTTGGTCGAGCGAATAGCTATTTGCTAACTGCCAAATGTGTCCCATTCCCTCTTAAAGCGATTTCTTTACGGAAATGGGCTGGTTCATACAATACAGCCGAGTGGATTATAATAGGCTATCAATTGAACTGGTTTTATGATAGGAGTTAGAATTCTGGTACAAATAATCAGAGATGTTATTCTCATACAAATTGACAAAAGCAGAATAATTCAAGCTGACTGTGTTTGGGTGGTCAAAAGTAAAAGTAGGGGGTGGAGCCAAAAATAGTTGGGCTACCAAGTATATACACGAAACTACGAAAGCCAACCACAAAGTTCATTAAAAAGTTGCTTCTTGTTCACTATTTTACCTGAATTAAATCTTCTCCGATTAAAGGACCTTCGACCTTAATAACTAATTGCATACAACTTTCCAAATGTGTATCATGTGATCACTCTTTGTACCACAAATATGAATGAGAGTAGCAATTTGTGTTGTGATACCTCTCGTGTGATCTTTTACAGGTCCTTTAGCACCCTTTAACAACAATTTAATCCGATCATTTAGACTAAGATTTATACATCAAAACCTAATGTAAGCGATATATTTAATGATATTATATGTGGAATAAGAGGATGCCTAGAGTGGAGGCCCGCGCTGTTCACACACATGGAGTTAATTTGGATTAAGGGCTCGTAAACCGTTACGTCATAATGCCCAACACTAGCCTAAGGGATATGGGAAGGAAATCTGAAAATCCCATAACCAGCCAAGGGTAGGGGGAGGAAAAGAAGAATTCTCACGTATTGGTCGTCATCGTATTTGTCATCGTTCGTGTTGTAATGCTCGTCGAAGTCGTCGGGGAGGTCGTCAAGGGAAGAGGGAGAGGTGTCTTCGACGATGACCGCCAGAGCTCGCCTGTAGTTTCGGGGATTAATAATACTTACAGCAAATGGTTTTCTCGCCTTTGACGGTTAGCAGAGCCATGATCTGGGCCAAATTCTACCCCGGGCCCAGATGGGGGCACACACATGGAATTCTAATAACTCGACTTGATTCGTTTCGGCCAGTCAGGTCCTAGTCAGTACTGAGGACCATACCGACAGTGGTGGCTATATCTCATACGTGAAGTCTGATGAACGAGGTCCTGGATTCGAATCCCACAAAGGTCGGCATTCCTGACTGAAGGTTTTTCCCGATGTGGCTATTGTATCGCCCTCTAAATGATAATTTAAAATAGAATGAAGATGACTGCAATCTGAGTGGGGGTCTTGAATTTAACAGGGAAATACATAGTTTTATATTTTTTGGGGCGGGACGTAACGTCCCTGTCAGCCATTATATGCGTATTTTGGACCAAAAGTGTCAACACTGAGCTAAGTGCTACACTTAATAATTTAGAGCGACGATTCTTTTAATATTCTACACTTCATTGCCATCCACCACCTTATAAGGAAATACGATTTTCTAAAATATCGTTTGATGTACGATTTTTAGACCTCAGGTACAAAACTGTTATTTGTACCGTCTGACAAAAAATCGTACATCAAACAATATTTCAGAAAATCGCTTTTTCTTATAAGGAGGTAGAAGGCAATAAAGTGGAGAAACAATATTTAAAAAATCGTCACTCTAATATGAAGTGTAGCACCTATAGATCAGTGTTAACTGTTAACACTTTATTAATCCCAAAATATGCATATGATGGCTGACGGGGACGTTACGCTCATAATTTTTTTTGTTTCCGCCCTCCAGTTACATTTTTATTCCTACCCCCTCCCCCCGTTCATCACCCAAAACAGTCGGCTTGATTTCGTCCGCTCTTGTCAATTCTGTAAGAACGTCTGGTTATTTGAGCCGAATTCAATCTCCTGTCATAAACCAGTACATGTTAGTACAGACCGCTCGACTATTGTAGGGTCCAGTACAATTTCGTAAAATATATTAAAAAAGTGTCAAAATGAACGGTTTAGCCAATAGGCTACCTGAGATATTTTTTTTACGTTTTTGTAATTTTTTGTATGTTATGTACGGCCAAAAAATACCTAAAATGTACACCTGAAAGACATTAATCTGTGAACTCTGTAAATTCAACAATATATCACGTAATTAAATAAAAATTGGTTCTACCCTCTTTTAATTGTTTCTGTATATTTTTTACTGTACAGTATAGTTCTTAACGACTCTGAATCATCTGAATTTGACTCTTATATTATCAACGAGCATCATTTTGAATTTATTTTGTAAACATTTTTGGTAAATTGTGTAAAAACATTTTGGAAAATGGCCGCTATTTTGGTGACCTACATGGAAATTGGACATGGAAATCTCTAAAATTTCATTTTGTCCATATCTAACTTCGTGCCAAGTGGCATATTCCAATCAAAAAATGGATGGTTTTTTCGTGTACCACGTGGACTACCAAGTCAGCTTAGAGTGTAGAAGCGCCCCCAAGTAGTTGTTGGATGTACTCCAAGGGATGGCTTTACCATTTAGAAAGAGTTTGGATCATTGATCATTGCTGTGATAAGTATTTGACATACAATTTCCAATTATTAAGTTATATGTCTGATATATATTAGAGTCAAGATATTTTGTACTAGGCCTAAATTGTTATTAAGATGTGAACACAAGAATAAAAATTCGCGTTCGGTAATTTCTTCCGCGAAAGTTTGGTTACTCCCTGATTTGCTGTTCCTGATTTTTGGCAAACCTCGTATTCGTTTGAGTGAGATCGTCTAACAAATCAGATTTTTATTTTACACTTTTCTTTTTTGATGATTTTCCCAATTTTTTCCTTTTCTTTCCTCCCTTTTATTTTTGGTCATTATAAAATTGCATATTTTAATATCCTTTTTGAATTTGTTTCCAAAATGATTGTGTTATCAATACATTGTTGATGTAATATTACTATTTCAAATATTTACTTAACTGTAGTTCATTGTTGTGTCTGAATCTATGTAATTAGATTTATTTAGTTGTCCTCCTTTGTAAATCAGTTTTTAACTAAATAGGAGAGACGTTTAAAAATAAATTAATAAATAAAAACATATCTTTCCTTCTTCTTACGTTCGATGTAAAACGTTAAAATTCTCTAAGCGTAGAAGCTAATTTTGTAGAACACTATTCTCGCAATGATGGTATTCGTTCGTTAAAAGTTTGTTTGAGCCACAGAGGTTGTGGTAGATGATTAAAGAGGCTTACTCGGTTGTACTAGGACGTCCTCTTGTGAGGTTGCACTTGATTAGATTTAACCATTTTGATTTCAATCATTTATTGGTTAATTAATTTAGAACAGCTATTATGTAGCTACAAAGGCCTACAAGTGTAAGCGCATTGAAATTATTCTGATATTTGTGCAATTTACTCTACTGATGGTTTAAATATCAAGGGCTTTGCTCTACTTTGAAGCGCGTACAATCAGCTAGCGGCCACTAGTTTGGTAAAATATTATTTACCTCACTCACTCACTCAGTATGACTATACTTCAATATTTGTTTAATGCTTTTTTCTAGAGCACTCACACGATTTTCTACTTTTTTTAACAGAAGCCCGCTTTGAGGACATTATTATTGAATTATAGCAATTGTCGTAAAAGTTTGCCCCGACTGGGGATCGAACCCAGAACTTATCATAATATCATAGCTCTCAACAATCAAAATATTGTTTTTGTGTGATTTTTGTGTGACATGTGTGTTTGTAAAATCGGGGGATTTAGGTACCTGACAACACATGCCAAATTTGGTTGGGGTACGAACATTCCGTCTTGGCGAAAAAGCGACTTGAAACATGCTCAAAATCACTAATTCGTCAGTGTTCGTGCCGTTCAGTTTGTACCTTATCTATTCACGTTCTTTTCCGGTTTTCTACCATCGCTTACCTGTCTAGCTAGCTCTTGCTAGCCTACTCATGTACTAACAGTATGGTATCTCAATGAGCCTACTCTCTGAGGTCATCGGACGTCCTCTCAGCGTTCTGCCTGCAGACGTGATTCTCAGTGGTTGCTGTTTGAGCCAACATATTATGTTCGTGTGCTAATTCTATTCAAGCGTTCTACATAAGTTGTTAATTTATTGTTGTTGTTGTTTTGTTTTTTTTTAAGTTTGCCACGCATTTCCACTTTCATTCTCAAGTCATCAATCATCAAATCATTCACTATACCTCTTGCCTGTTTGTTTGATTGTGTTTGGCTTTGCTCTCTCCCAATCATCACAATTCACATACCATCACTCATTCATCGCCTCTGGAACTATACTACCGAGCCGCCATCGCCCGATTCACACCTTCAAGAAGAAGACAGGAAAGCGGGAACCGAGAAGTAGCGATTTTCCATCCCCCTTTTTGGCCCGCTTTCTTTCCTCTTCCAATGTTGCAGTCATTTCCCCCTCCTCTGTTTGGATTCTCTTTCGGACTGCAACAGTCAGTTTCAATCGGCCAGCGATTCGGACCAAACGGGTGGGGCTACAACTTTCATATTGTACATAATATAGTGATGTAGTGTCTTTTTAAAGAAAATGTAATAAAAGTTGGCAGGAAGGCATATAAATAATGGTTTTTATTATTATTATTATTATTATTATTATTATTATTATTATTATTATTATTATTATTATTATTATTATTATTAATATTATTATTATTATTATATTACCCTTCCAAAGTTGTAGTTCAATTTACTTCGCGGAAAAAACGCGACGAGATATTAGCAGCCCGGCGACTGCCCGTAAAAAACAGCGACGTCATTCAGGGAGTACCAAAAGAAAAGGACTTGAATATTTTTATTAACGAACATCTTTCTCCCTATTTCCGCAATTTATTTTGGCAGGTCAAGCAGAAGGCAAAGGTTGTTGGGTACAAATTTGTCTGGTTCCGACGAGGGATAATTTGTGCGCGTAAAGACGAGCAGTCAACGGTTGTGGTCAAGATAAAGAGAGCAGGGGACATTGATCAACTGAAGTAAACAGGCTGTACGATCTATATGGACTTATGGTCTCAAGACGATCTTGAAGGTGTTGATTGGACATGTGAAACTACGGACAGTCTGGACGATTGGTGCAAAGAAAATTGTAAAGGTATAATTGTTTTCCACTTAAATATTAGATCTATAAGGAAAAATTGGGACGAACTACTCGTAGTATTGCAAAACCAGATAAATAAATTCCATATATTAGTCTTAAGTGAAGTTAGTGTTTTAGAAGAAAGCTCAGTGTATCAAATAGATGGTTATAATCGTTTATTGTAAACTACGACTTAGTAAGAGAGGGGGTGGATTAATACTATTTGTTAGCAAAACTGTGAGGTTTGACATAAAGATGAAATTATTTCATAATTTTGAAGGGATCTGTGGTAACCTGATTATAGGAGCAGGAAGGGTTATATCACTGTTATGTGTATATAGACCTCCTGATGACAATACAACACTAGAGTGTATTAACGAAAGAGAAAACTATAGGATGCAAAATAAAAATAAACATTGCATATATATTGGTGATTCAAATATTGATGTACTCGATCATAATGATGTCAGAGTTCAGTTGTATCAAGCGTGTTTAGCAACTAGTGGGTTTGTACAGTGTGTCACTGCATCAACGCGAGAGGAAATAGTTAATAATAGGCTTAGCAGTACCTGTATAGACCATGTTTACATCCGAGGTATTGACCTAGATGTCAAAACAGCGGTAATATACAAAAAAGATTAGCGATCATTATATGATATTTGCATCCACAGGAATTGACCTTGTTCATATAAATACAATAAACGAACCAGTTGCGAAAAATGTATAAACGAAGCTAAATTAGTGGAAGTGTTAAAACGCATGAAATGGGATAATTTATTATCAGCCAAGAAGTGTATTCCCTTATACGAATCAATCCAGAACAATTTTAAAATAGCCTACGATGTGGCTTCTAATTTTAAAGAGTCGAAAGTTAAAAGAAGAGTGAATAAAGTGTGGATGACGAAAGAGTTATTAAAATCAGTAAAGGAAAGAGATCGCGCTTTTCAAAGGTGGAAAAAATGTCCGCATATCAGTGTATTTAAAATGAATATAGGAGAGATTATAATAGGTTAAGAAATAGAACAAATAAAAATATAATCGATGGTAAACGACATTACTATGTACATGCATTAGAACAGGGTAAAGACTGCAGAAAAACAACGTGGCAAAATATAAATGAAATTATGGGTCGGAAAAGGAAAGATACAGTTGAGGAAGTTATAAATAAATTTTTAGGTAGACATGATACAATTCCAAACATTGCAAATATTTTGCAAATACCTTTGTAGATGAAATTGAAAATATTGTTCACATTTGCGACATTAAGTGTGTCGATAACAATATGAGAGATAATGCATACGAGCAACAATTACAGTCGATATACGTGCCTCCTATTTTAGCGACCGGAGTCAAAGAAATAATACTTAAAATGAATATTAATAAAAAGGCAGGTATTGACGGAATTAGAGTTAAGGATTTGCAAAATATAGTTGATGAGATCAGTCCAGTTATTGCCCTATTTATTAACCTATCCTTGAAGGAGGGTATTATTCCAGAAACGTTGAAAACATCTGTTGTCAGGCCAATTTTCAAAAAGGGTGACCATTTGAAATATGTCAATTATAGGCCAATTGCCATTATGTGTAGCATTGAAAAATACTTGAAAGATACGTGGCAAATTGCTTAATAGATTACATGACGAAATTTAAAATAATAAACGAACAACAATATGGATTTCAAAGAGGAAAAAGTACAGTAGACCTTTTGGCATCCTTTTCTGACCTAGTTAATACTAAGCTAGACGAAAATTTTAACATTTTATGTATGTTTATCGATTATAAAAAAGCATTTGACACCCTTGATTTTAATAAGCTGCTAGATGCGTTGGAAAGTATTGGGGTTGAGGTACATTGTTAAATTGGTTTAAAAATTATTTATCGAACAGAAAGTTAATTGTAAGAATAGGCGAAGTGTATAGTGAAGCAAAGTCATGTAGCAGTGGCGTACCACAAGGCTCTATTTTAGGACCTCAACTTTACTTAATATATGTAAATATTATGGTTAAGTATATTATTAAGTGCATTGCTTTTGCCAAGCCAAAAACTTTGCTTTAGTGTCTATCCATAAAAACGTAAAAATTGCAGAAAGATACTTGCAAAATGATTTTCTAAATTTACTCAGGTGGAACCATGACGTAAGGCTAATCGTAAATATTGAAAAAACAAAGATTGTGCACATTTCTATGCCGCTAAACGCGGGTCGAAATACTAATATCAATGTTATTGCCCACAATTTTGAATGCTTACATCTAAACGCGGGTAAAATTGATCTGGATTGTTCGTGTGGTACATCAATTGCAACTGTTTACAGCCATCCGTATTTGGGGTTGGAGATCGATAGTAACTTTAGTTGGAATATACAAGCTGAGAAAATATGTAAACGCTTAAGGTCATGCGCTTACCAATTATATGCAGTTAAAAGTATTTTACCATTTAAATATGTAAAGATGGTTTATATAGCCCTTGCAGAGTCGGTTATTTCTTACGGTCTGTTAATTTGGGGAAATGCTTCGTTATCACAGCTAATAGCATATTAATCTCTATTCAAAATAAAATAATGAAGATGATCACTTTTGAAAATAATTTAAACACCTTAGAATGTTATAGACTACAAAACATTTTACCTTTACAAAAATTATTTACATATAAATTAGTTTTGAAACATTTTTTCGTTTAAAACTCACAAAAATTGTATAAATCACACTACTTCTACTCGCTCCAAATCTTCGGAAGTATACCAGTTGCCACGGGTTGCAAATAAGTATGGTAAAAAAAACACTTAGCTACACTATACTTTCTTTTTAATAGTATTCCAAAGAACATCAGAGATTTAGAGACTATTTATGAAATCAAAAGAGAGCTAAAGGCATTTTTATTACGAAATATGCAATGAGTTAGGGTTGTTGTGTATTTGTTATATATAAGTGTTTCATAATTTAATGTACATGGATTAGCACTATAATTTTTCACTGTTCTATATCTGTTCTATTCAATGTTTATTCACTGTATTATCTGCAAACTGTTGCTTCACAAAAATGTTTTTTGGCTAGTATAAGTATTTAATTTGCACAATCATTAATTACTTGTTTTTATCTACTATTTTAATCATTTATTTTAGTGTTATGTTTTTTATTTTTTTTTTATTTTTTATTACACGCTGAGTCATTCACTGCTTACTGATACTTACTGTTACTTCACTTATTATTGTATTGCTATCTAGAATTTTGAAATATTGAATTAGTTAAAATCATTATTTCACATGCATGATTTTCTTTTAAAGTAACATGTTCCACAGTTAAGCTGTCCTGTGCAGCTTGTGGATGGCCGAACTTGTTTGATAGAAAATGTATAAGAGATATGTAATTCAATAAAAAAAAAAAAAAAAAAAAAAATATATATATATATTATTATTTTTATTATTATTATTATTATTATTATTATTATTATTATTATTATTATTATTATTATTATTATTGATTCATAGCAGTTGTCGAAAAAGTTTGCCCCGACTGGGGTTCGAACCCAGAACCTCCGGCTTAACGTGCCATAGCTCTACCAATTAAGCTACCGGGACCACAGAACTAACCTTTACGAAACTGCTATTTGTTGTGACTGTTGACTTTCATGACATTTGTGTCCTGCATCCATCGTAATTTAAACTAAAATTATTATTATTATTATTATTATTATTATTATTATTATTATTATTATTATTATTATTATTATAATTATTATTATTATTATTTTTCAGGTATGTATCAATTTTCTTCTATTCTGTTCATTCAATAAATTTATTCATAATGTCAAACTTTATATAATTATCACAATGTATTGTTTAGACTCACAGTCGGTAATTTTCAATAAATCAAATTTCAATTATATTAGGTTAAGTGTTCAGAAGTGAATAAATCCTTATCTTTAATAAACATAGTTCCACAGATAAGCTGCATGCGCAGTTTGTGGAAGGTCGAATGTATGAAATATGTAAGGTTATGAAAGAAATGTATCTACAATAAAAAAAAAAAAAAAAAAAAAAAAAAAAATTATTATTATTATTATTATTATTATTATTATTATTATTATTATTATTATTATTATTATTATTATTATTATTATTATATATGCAGGCAATATATAATAATATATAATATAATATATAATATATAAACAATATATAATATACATAGCAATATATTTAGTCGGCCAAAAAAGTTCACGACAGGAGTACCTCAAGGGTCAATTCTTGGGCCACAATTCTATGTTATATACGTTAATGTTATTGGAAAATATTTGAAAAATTGTATATTATTAATGTATGCGGATGATTTGTGCTTCTGTCAATACATAAAGAATTAAGCGTGGCGACAAAATTTATGAACGATGATTTTAGGAAGTTGCAATGCTGGGCCCATGATAGGGAACTTGTTATCAACGTGCAAAAAAACAAAAATTATTCACATGTGCACACCATTAAATTTTGATAGGAACGTGGCAATTAGCGTAATATTTCATGAAACTGCTTGCTTACATAGGAGGGCTGGGATCGATTTTGATTGTGAATGTACTCAACAGATTGAATCTGTGGCGAGCCATTGTATTTAGGAGCAATGATCGATCGTAATTTCTCATGGAAGCCCCATATTGATTATATTTGTACAAAACTTCGGTCGTGTGCATATCAACTATATAAGTTAAAACCAGTTCTATCCGATGACACGTTAAGATTAGTTTACATTTCTCTAGTTGAATCTGTATTAACGTATGCTTTGCTGTCATGGGGTAACGCTTCGGTTTCGAATATGACCATGCTTATTAGACTACAAAACTCGATAGTAAAGATAATACACCCCAAACGCTTGCATAATGTCCACAACGAAATTGAGGACGTCTATAGGACTTGCTTTATATTACCGGTAAGAGAATTATATTTCTACAGGCTGATTTTGAAGTACTTTTACGATACGAAATATAAAATACCCCGTGGGCATGATAAAGGAACTAGACTTGCTAGCCAAAACAAGTTTGTAGTACCATTAACAACGAATTAACATGGTGATCGCTGCTTGCGTTTCATGATACCAAGAGTTTTTAATTCATTGCCACCTGAAATTTTAACGTTAGATAAAATATCCTTGATTAAGTTATACCTAAAATCATTTTACCTCGAGAACCTTTCTAAAGAACTGCAATGATTTTTGTGAACTTACTCCTTTTAAGAACTCATTTTCTTTTTCTTTTTTGTAAACTCTCACCTTGTGTGTGTACAATTGATTTACCTGATGTAATAAGTAATTGTATATTATCGATTTTATATTATGTTTCTGTGATATTTTCAGATCAATTCGATGTTTATTGTATTTCCTTACGTCTCTGTGTGTACCTTGTCACTTATATTATTGTGTAAAATTGTTAATTTTAGTCATATTGTAGAATGTTTCAACGGCCTTCAGCTATGAGCTTAAACCTAAGTTATTTTGATACATTAATGTGACCCACTGATAAG
This sequence comes from Sweltsa coloradensis, assembly GCA_024449915.1. NCBI lineage: Eukaryota > Metazoa > Arthropoda > Insecta > Plecoptera > Chloroperlidae > Sweltsa > Sweltsa coloradensis. The sequence goes on from JAMZAV010001167.1 coordinate 27,458, forward strand.
CCTTCGGGTTTAGTGGGATAATGTATGCTATGTTTGTACTCTTATGTTTTTGCTACGTACAATAAAAAAAAAAAAAAAAATTATTATTATTATTATTATTATTATTATTATTATTATTATTTTCGTTCTATATCTGTTCTATTCAATGTTTATTCACTGTATTATCTGCAACATGTTGCTTCACAAAAATGTTTTTGGCTAGTATAAGTATTTAATTTGCACATTAATTACTTGTATTTATCTACTATTTTAATCTTTTATTTTAGTGTTATGTATTTTTATTTTTATTTTATTTTTGATTATACGCTGAGTCATTCACGGCTTACTGATACTTACCGTTACTTCACTTATTATTGTATTGCTATCTAGAATTTTGAAATATTGAATTAGTTAAAAATCATTATTTCACATGCATGATTTTCTTTAATGTAACATGTTCCACAGTTAAGCTGTCCTGTGCAGCTTGTGGATGGCCGAACTTGTTTGATAAAAAAATGTATAAGAGATATGTATTTCAATAAAAAATAAAAAAAAAAAAAAATATTATTTATTCATAAGCAAACATTACATATTATGTTTCAGTTTAGCGATATGAAGTGGATGCAGGAAGCGAACCTGAAGTCCTTACACATTTGTGTCCTGCATCCATCGTAATTTAAACTAAAATTAAACTAAACTAAAACTAACAAACTTACATTGCATGACATGCATGTCTTTTGATGAAAATGATGAGATAAAAAGAAATCAAATACATTAAATTGATATCAGTCAAGTAATAAGAAACAAATTTATGAAACTGGATAGATAAAAGTAAAATACAATGACTATATTGATATGAGTAATATAATAAGAATAATACTTATTAAAAATGAACAGATTAGAAAAAAATACGATGGTTAAATTGATAGTATTAGTTACGAAATAAGCATAATTACAATTTTTATAATAGAATTGCGGTAGCACACATCCTAAAACTCTCCATTCATTATATGCCACACCCTTTAGTACAATACTGTCACGTTATGGTTTGCCAGTATGGTGGATGATGAAGAAGGTTCATGTTGAACCTACTTAAAAGTTCAACGTATAGCCCTGTTGAATTCGCTACCAGTCAAGTTTTTAATTTCAGTAGGGAGAGAGTTCCAAATTCGCGAGGCACGGTGGTAAATGGAGTTTTGATATAACCCTGTGTTGACTCGAGATGGCCTGAGCATTACTCCTTGTCTGGGTCCTCGCCCCAGGTGAACTCCCATGTAGTCGAGCGATAGACGTTCGAGAGGATCCAGATCAATTTGTCTACTCATGCCCTTATGTAGGAACAGAATGTCGCAACTGTAAGTACACATGTAAGTTTGTTAGTTTTAGTTTAGTTTAATTTTAGTTAAAATTACTATGGATGCCCTGTCCCTTGTGGTTAATTAACAAGTATCTATAGAAAGTTGTCAATAATCAACTACATGCGGTACAGAAAGCAAGTCTTTGGGCCACGAGATGAGTCACATTCTATCGTTAGTTGGTAATACCATAGCAATTATTACTTCTTTATTAAAATTTAATTTAGGGAGGTAAATAACTAGTTGTAAAACCTCGTTGACCAACAAAGTTTTAAATTTGACTGTAGTGCCGGAAAATTTCAATTCAAGTTGGAGACATGGCAACAAAACTGCGTCTTCCATCTTCCACGAAGGTTACACTGCTGCATCTGGCCATTACACCAGCTATCTATATGTTGAAGAATACTTTCGTAGCTAGACATTATGTTCACTTATTTTAGAAATAATTGTATTTACGGTTTAAGCCTCTGCTTGAGTTCAATCAATAAAGGAACTCCAGTGTTGGTTCCAAAACGTTGAGTGATAATTAAACTCAAGGAGTGGCTTAAATCGTAAAAACAATTATTTTAAAAATAAGTTTTTACATACATACATACATACATACATACATACATACATACATACATACATACATACATACATACATACATACATACATACATACATACATACATACATACATACATACAATACATACATACATACATACATATACATACATACATACATACATACATACATACATACATACATACATATAATTAATAATACATACATTATATATATATATAAGTTTAACCTTGGCTTCATAGTAGGCGACTATGACGCTGTTATGTTAGTAGGCCTACTTTAGACACAAATTAAAAAAATGACTACACCGGGAATCGGACCCGGGATCATATATATTTGCAGACATTGTATTTTCGGGTAGTCCGTGTGGTTTTATAATTAGTTCCAACGTTTCGGGCAGTTTTCCCTGCCCATCATCAAGAAAATTTAAAACATAAAACAATATAAAAAACAAACAAAACCTTACTTCATAACATACACTGTAACTGGATACACAGGCAAAACTAAATAGCTTAGAAAACATAGGTACTATAACAACATATTATAAACATCCAGATATTTTAAAAAACTGTGAAGACATCAACACACCCTATTACTTTTTAGATGACCTCAGCGTACGAGTAGATTTTTGTTAGATGTCACTCGCATGTTATAGATTTTGACAAAACAAAAACTATTTGCCCTGTACAACAGCTCAAGCCACGTATTATCCGTGAATCTGTGGAAATTGAGAAACGGCCGAATAACATGAACAAAAGAGATGATAACCAGAGCCTCCCTCTTGCTTGGAAACCTGCACTCATGCCTCGAAATGTAGTCCGTAGAGTGTAGACCTATTCAGCCAAATCCCTCAGAGGTGTGCAAATTTCAGATTCCATAATTCTAAGTACAAATAACATTTCAAAAGACAACCAATCAGGCCCTATGACAAGAAGCCGGACTAAAAAGGTTTCACTACAGTAAACTGTGCTATTTTGTTTCTCAATTGCCACCATCCGTATATTTTTTCGATGTGACATCGCCGCCCCGCACCTTTTCACGATATGGCCTCGCCGCCCCGCACCTATTTTCTATATAACCTCGCCGACCCGCACCTTCAGCCAAGGCTATATAAGGCGGGCGCTGCGTGCTTGCCAACCACTGTGACTCCAACCTCCGTAGAGTCACAGTCAACCTTGAAAATGTCTGACGTAGTACAGACGAAACGTCGGTGGACGCCCAGGTTCTGCCCTGGTTCATCTTATTTTCGACGCGGTTTTACCCAAGACAAGATCCTTGTTTTTATCATATATATATATATTATATTTTCTCGGATATAATGTGACATAATGAATTCTTTCGCGTTTCCGAGTTTTAATAAGTTTAATTTTCAACGTTTCGGGCAGATCTCCCTGCCCATCATCAACGTAACGACATGCAAATAAAAAACATGAAGTAAACAAGCAAGACAATAACAAAGAATATAAAAGACAAAACAAGTCAGTGCAACTGGTCAGCATTACGTTACAGATCTTTGTGATGACCTTAACAGGCGTTTGGCAGGTGGAGTGGGTTGGTAATTAAACTTATTATATCTCGGAAACTCCAAAGACTTGATTAGGGAAGAAAAGCAATCTTACTAATATGACAATGAAATTAAGGATGCTGAAAATAAGACTAAAGCTACATGGGATATAAAATCAGCTGCTTGGGCAAAAAGCAGGGACAGATGAAAGACGATTGCTGATGAAATAGTGTCAGATTACGCTGGGGTAGCAGAATGAAATCAGTAATGCCGAGTATTATTATATTCTTAAATCAACTCAATATCTATTGTTCTAGCATCCAGGTTTATTATTAATTTATTATTAAAAGAGAACATCTAATCTTTAGGTTTCCCACAAAGACTTTATTGGAAGACAGTGAAAGACTATCTGTATGATGATCTTTATAAAAGGATAGTGATCTAGACGGTTAGAAATGTAAACAGGAAAACAATCCACTCCTCTTCGCTGAAACCAGTTTAGATAATACGTTGAAGTTTTTACGTCACGCTTCATATTTGTGTTTGGATACATGTAATATATTCAACAATGCTTCGTGGTTTTCTTCGGTTCGTGGTTGTTTGTTTGATGGCACTAAAAACGCTGTTACAAGAGACAAGTAAACAGTCTAGTAAAAGTTTCACCATTTTTATGTCTACAAATATTTTTTCTTGTAGGGATATCTATTCGAATCCAATCTCTCTCTCTCTCTCTCTCTCTCTCTCTCTCTCTCTCGAACGACACCGATGCACCCGACTCTCACACTTGCGCTCCCTCGAACACTAGAATGGCTAGTAATAGATAATCAGCGTCGATATATGTTTGTATTTTGTTCTGAACCCCTGACAGTCTTTATATTCCTATTCTGGACGGCATATTTCGTTTTTATTTCATTTTTGTCTTTTGTTTTTCCCTTCTTGTCTCTTCAAAGAGAGAATGTATTAGCATACTAATTTATCATTAAGCTTGTTTTAAACATTGTCTACTTCCTCTTATGTATTTTTATTTTATTTTTTCTCTTGGTATTTTATTTTAGTATTTTGTATGTTTAGCATTCTTATTTGCTCTTGTATGTTCGAATAGGCTATTTGTATAATGCACAACGATGCCTCTACCCATGATGTTATATGTAACATCTCTAAAAAATTTGCATCGAGTCTAAAAATTGCACATATAAATGCTCAATCTTTAGTGGACTCTGACCACTTTTCCGAATTTTGAGCTTATTCGGGGATTCAAAATGTGACATTATAGCGATTAGCGAGACATTTCTCAAATCTAGCATACCTGACTCTGGAATTGAACTCCCTGGGTACTCTGTCTACAGAAAGGGCCGTAGTGTGAAACGTGGTGGTGGAGTAGTTGTCTATGTCAGAGAAGGTCTCAAGTGTAAAACACTGCCCTGTGCTCCCCGTAAAGCGGACCACAAGTATGATTTTACCCCTGAGTATTTAATATTAGAAATATCTTTCCTCAGTACTAAACTGCTTTTTTCATGTATATACAGAGCACCAAAAATAGGATTCATGGATTTGTTTGTTAACGACATGTACAGTCACCTATTTCATTATAAATACCTAATCATAGCTGGCGATATGAACGCACGCTTTGGCTCCAATGCTTTTGAAAGTGATAATATCAATGATGTACTTAACATGTGTAACCTCACTCGAATACCATACAGCAACACATTTCACACCGCCACATCAGAAAGTAATAATATCAATATGTCTTAAAAGTTAACCTCACTCGATTCAACAACCATTAATCGACCATACAGAAATTCCCCCACATAATATTAGACTTATAGCCTCAAATTGCAAGTACTTTTCCAAAGTTTGGACGTGTCCTGCTCAGATTTTTCAAGTCATGAACCCATGTGCTGTATTTTCTCTAAAATCCCAATATACACTGAAGCGAATACATAGAGACTTTTTCCAAGTTCGACTAGGATGCTTTTTGAGGGACGCAATGATACTACTGGCATGTTTACGCAGAAATCCAAGACATTAGACGATAAGGTAGATATTATCTCTTCGTTACTCACAGACGACACAAACAACACGCCCCACTTAAAACTGTACGCGCCAAGCACCCACCTCCACCATGGATGACACTAGACATTAAACGACTTTTAAAAGACCGAGACTCTGTGAGCAGACACAATATCAAAACTAAAGACCGTGACGACTATGAAACTTACCGTATACTTCGCAACAGAGCAAAGCAATCTATCCGCAACTCAAATATCACCATGCTCCAGGATTGCATTGGTAAGCAAAGTAGACTGGCCCCCGACGTGTCTGTAACAGCAGAATCTCTAAATACGCACTTCTCATCCGTTGCTAGAGTCACTGATCCAGATAGAATCAAGGATGTAATAGACCGATATAAGTCACAACCTCGACCTGATCGTGAATCTTTTCACTTTTCACACGTCTACCCTAAATATCTAATTAAAGCTGCACGTAACATCAAATCTAAAGCTAAACGGCCGATGCACAATTTGATTGATTGATTGAGTTGATTGATCTTTATTTTTCCACATTGTTTGTATACATGGTTGTTCTTTTGGATATTTATATGCTCCAACAAGAGAAGTACTTGAGGCGGAGCATATTTTTCTTATTTTAATAGTGGTAGTGTACAGTTAATTGGTATTCTTAGGAACTAAATACCGTTTCTCTTATAAAATAAAATGAAATTGACACATAATATTTAGACATTCCAATAGATAATGTATACGTTATAAGTAGACAATTTCCTAGCTACCAAGGCAGTTTTTTTTTTACAACTGTGGTACATGGATGGGGTACAAATTTTAAAGTGTGTACACATAAATTTCTGACTATGCAAAAATAGACGGGTGTGTCTTAAATTAACATAACTAATCTTAAATATAATTATTAATATCTAACTAAGTTAACTGTTAACTGTGTTAACTGTATCATTTTTAAATATAAAATGAAAGTGTCAGCAAAACATGATTGCTAAAAATATTAATATGGGTCTATTAGAAAACATCTTAGAAATTAGTTCTTATCATGTATTCTAGGTAGGTATAAAAGAGAAGGTTTACATTTTTGAATATCTTGCCTAGGAGCATTAGATGGATACATACTTCCTTAGGCCTATGCTAAAATTATGCTTCAAATTAAAATTAAATATTTCTTTAACTTATCTGCTTCAGTGTGATGATGGCCCTTGAAACAGTATAATGCTAACCCCACAGGTTATTATGTTGACTTTGTAAATGATTTACAGTTTATAACATTGGTTATGCAGAATTATTGACTCGGTAAGGAGCCATTTCTTTGAGTGAAGGTTGAATAGTTGTTTGACTTTATATTTCGGATTTTAATTGGTAAGATGTTGTACAGTTTTGGTCCTAGAAATGTGGCATGTCTCTGTTGAATTCCTTTATTGACCCTATGATTAAATATTTCTTTATTACTTCTCGAACGAGTGACTAATTTATAGTTTTGTGTGGGATCTGGAGGTATAGATATGTTATTTGCATGCATACTGCGAAGCAGAGAGAGTGCATATAATTTTCGAGTTTCTAGGATTCTAGTAGTTTCGTATAAGTTATTGGTGGGGTGATACCGATCTAATCTTAGGATAATTTTAGTACATTGTTTTGTAGAGACTTAGGTTGTTGTATGTGTGTGTCATATGCACCTCCCCATACGATAATTCCGTACTGGAGGATGGATTGTATTAGAGCAAAGTAAACAACTTGTAAGTTTTCGAATGTTAGAATGTTCCTGAGGCTGTACAGGCTCGTCATGGTGTAACGGACCTTCTTAATAATTAATTGAATGTGTTCATTCCACCTGAGATGCTGGTCGATTTGAATTCCTAGATACCTAGTTGAAGTTGTCTTCGCTAGTTTGTGGCAGTTGCAGTGTTGGTTGTTGATTTCACAGTCGCTATCATGAAGTTTCAGTATTAGTCGATCAGGTTCAGATGTGGCTCGAGGTGAGAAAGTTATGTATGTAGTCTTTTCTTTCTTTAGAGTCAGTAAATTTGTATTGAGCCATTGGAAAACTTTGTGTAGTCCTTGCTCTGCCAGCACGTGCACATTGAGCCAGGAGTTGGAGGAGAACAGAAGGAGCTGTGTCATCGGCAAAGGTGATTATTTTACAGTTTGCTTTAAGAGAACATAGGTCGTTTATAAAGATCAAGAATAAAGTGGTCCAAGGACAGTCCCTTGCGGCACTCCATATTTAATTACTCTGGGTTTACTAATTGTGTTATGAATGTTTACAAATTGTTGCCTGTCTTGAATGTAGCTTTTGATCAAATCTAGGCAATACCTCGAATTCCTATTTTTTCTAGTTTTATTATAAAAGTGGTGCGATATGGTGTCGAAAGCTTTCGCTAGGTCCAGAATATGGCGAGGGCTTTTTATTTCGTCAATTGATTTATATATTTCGGTAGTCAGTGCTAACGTGGCATCTTCAGTGCTTTTGTTGGTCCGGAACCCATATTGATTTGGAGAAAGTAGTTATTTGTTTCTAGGAATGAGTTAATTCTTTTTGCTCCTAATCAAACATTAAATTTATTTGTGAGATTGGTTGTAGTACAATAGCGTTCCTGTCATGTTCTCTTCCCGTTCTCGTTACCATAGGGAATTGCATACTCTTTTAGGTCCAAGATCTCAATTACCCTTATTCAGAAAGCATTACTTATTTAATTAATTCGCTTTCATATTTTTAACTTTTCCTACAGTCGGGCGTATTTCCAATACAGTGGAAAAGGGCACACGTTAAACCCTCACAAAACTATCGAAATCCGTTACATTACTGATTTCAGACCTATCGTTCTCTCTGCGTGTAAGCAAAATTCTTTAAAAATCGTTAATAAATTCAAGCTATTTCCACGATAATGTTATGAGCACTTTTAACCGCGTTTTAAAGGGAAATCAAAACACAACAATTAAGTTACAAGATTGGATTCGGTTTGCAATGGTACAAAAAAGAGATGCTTTAAACCTGTTTGATTTTAGTAAAGCCATTTTGTGTTCATCTGGTTGCTCTTACTAAACTTGCAAAACTGTGAGTGGCGGATCTTAAATTGGTGTCGGAATTCGGATCAATCACTTTCAACCAATAATAGAAACATTACTTACATCTTGGGTTAATATCATCGTGTCTTAAGAATAGTCTTTGTGGCCTTGATTTTTTCATATATTTAACGACATATCTGATTGTTTTGAGCATTGAACATCTTTAGGTCCGAAAGATCCAATTACACTATTCATAATCTAAGGACCTCACATCACATCGCTTTCAAACAGTGACTTTCCTACAGTTTAGTAATTTACAAACGCGAAAACTTAACCTTAATGTATCAAACGCAAATATAATCGGTGTATAAAGATACGAAGCAAACATACAAACTTGCTCCCCCATCACAAAACGTAATAATCATCGTATCAGCAATCAGTAAATAGTCTGAGGTATCTTGTGGAAAAAAGGCAGACCAACAAATAATTAAACAGAAATATGTTCAATGGCACCAACCAAGCGAATTGCCTTTTGCCTGTTTCAGTACGCAAGTTATGATCCAGCGCTTATTTCCCCATTATGATACGCATCCGTAGTCATAATGATTGACAGAAAACATGGCGAATAAACTATCGAGAGTACACGCTGCGTTCGTTTATCGATGTAACAAGTAGAACGATACACACCTCATTTACAATATTCAATCGGCTTCATCAGGAAGCAGTCTGGAGGGCCTTATGTTTTGCATATATAACGACATATTGATTGTTTTGAGCATTCTGAACATATTGTAGCCGATGACGTACCTGTACACACACTTCTCATCTAAGGACGCCCAACATGCCACGACTGCACAAACATGACATATCTAGTTTAGTTTAATTTTTAAAACGACCTAACTAAAATTTGTACAAAAAAGCAGCTAATATTAATTGGTTATAAAAAGGTACTAGCAAATAGACAAAACATTTCCCCCCGATCACAATCAACAAAACTGTCATACCCCTATCAGCAACTAAAATCTGGGGTTCTTGTGGGCGAAACACTATCATGACGCCTACTAAATAAATTTAAAAAAGAAAGTAGCTCAAGTATGCCTAACTCAAAAGAAAAAGTCCCTTTCTGCCTGTTTCAGTACGCAAAGTTATGATCCAGGCGCTTATATTCCCCATTATAGACTACGCATCCGTAGTCTACAATGATTTGACAGAAACACTCAACATTAAATTACAGAGAGTACAGAACGCATGCGTTCGGTTTATTGCTGATGTGAGACGTCACGAGCACATAACACCTCATTATATTGAGCTTAAATGGCTTAAGCTCGCTGACAGACCTACTCTAGCGATCGTAGTGCTTATATAAAAAATAATGAAGTCTCAATGCCCACCTTACCTATTTAAGTCTTTTACACGTATGGGAAGCATTCACAATCGCACCAATAGACACACAGCTAACACACTTCAAATACCAAAACATCGTACGGTGAAATGCAACTAATCATTTATCATAACAGCAAGCCGCCTCTGGAACAAATGTCTACCTCAAACCTATTCCAAAAACTCACCCGCCATGTTCAGGAGTAAAATCCACCAAACTCTACTTTCGACATACCAATAATAAAACAAAAAGGGTATCTTTCAAACATATTATTACCAATTTCACAGTAGTAATAACATTGTGCCTTGGAATAAAATAAACATTGTTTCACTGTAAATATTTGCATTAGTTTTAGCAGTTAAGTGATAATTTTGGTTTTAGAATCACTATTAGTATTAGAATACATAATATATGATTAAGTATTATTAGCATGGAGTTAATATTTGTATTAGATTTAGTACATTCTTATTCATAACTCACATTGTCATACTGTGCACCAATACATGTTAATTATAGAGGTTGGCTACACTTAAAGGGGCTTCAATAGCCCTATGTAGCACGCCTTTAAGCCAATAAATATCAAATATCAATATCTCCTTCTCTTCCTCTCTTTTTCGTTCCGAGGTTTCACTTCACGAGAAGTTAACAGTCAGACTGATATGAGAATTAAGTTTTTTTTTCTGCAATTACTATTAGGAGGCTGAAAATAGGTACGACAACCGTGACCCGTGATCTTGAGATGATATGAAATGTATTTTGTCTGAGGCGTAATTGAATAGTATTTTATTATTTAAAACAATTTCAAACTAATATAAATTTCTCTTAAGGAACTTTGCCGGGGCACACTCTGTAGGTGTCTAGCTTTTTAGGTGCTTTGAAGTTATGGTGGATAGGCTCATTTCTACTCATTTGTATTAAAGCATTGAGCATTAAGCAGTAAAGGCTTATTGGATGAGCGAATCGAAGACTTCAATTCCACTGAACCCCCAAAAAATTTGTCTCGTTTTTTTTTTGTCTGTTTGTTCGCGCTCTACCGGGCAAACGGCCTATGCGATCTTGATGAAAATTTGAGGGGACTTTCGAAATCTTTGTTAGACTTGCCACGTTTTTGGGTACAATCGATTAAATATTTCTTGTGATTAGAGTACATTTACGCTTTTTTCGATTTTTTATGAGATATTTTCGTGATATTTGATCCGCGACCGGGCAAACGGCTACTCCGATCTTCATGAAACTTTATGGGAACGTTTAAAATCACTGAAATTATATAATGTTATGATTTAAGAAGAATTTAGAAGAAATATTTCTATGAGAAATCGTACTTTTACGATTTTTATTACGATATTTTCGTGATATTTGAGCCGATAATCAACCATAAAAGCTCATCCATCAACGCGACTGGAAAAAGCGTTAGCGAAGCGGCCTAGTTAGACTATAGGGCCAGGTTTGCATGTGGCTAAAATCGAACCTGGGATATAGAGCCTACCCATTTGAATAAAACAATGTAACACCAATAAAATTACGATTTAGCCCCCGTGTAATTACTTGTTGACTACATTCAGTTTTCTGTGTGCTTTTTCCGCCACGCATTATTGAGTGAGTATGACTAATTTTTTTGGCTTAGCTATTTAAAAAAATCAAATTTGTAATTAATTCTAATTAAACATAACGTATATTTAGGCAATCCTTCATCACAGTTTGAAGATTTAGCGTAAAATTCTGTGTAAGACAATTACATAAGCAAAACTCTTGAAAATTGTCCGGGGTAAGGCTACTTTTTACGTTTTCTTGCCAGGCCAACATGGAAAACAATACGGTTTGTACTCATTTGCGATGCCATATCGACACGCGTTGGCTGTTTACAGAGAGAATCTTGTCAACGATAGACCACCAATTTTACATACAACATTTATTTTTTTATAAAGCAGAAGGCAGTTTTCCCATATATGCTTCCATCTCTGTAAATTTGTTTAAAAAGTGGACATGGAAATTTTAAAGCCTAACTGATTACATTTGTTGAAGTGGCCGTATGTGTGTTTCCTCAAATGCTTCGACGTTTTAAAGTTTAGTCAATAACTGTCAACTGAACCCAGTTTGTTAAGTGGTCAGATAAGTTATCACCACGAACTGACAACATTTAAAAAAGAAATCATTAAATATATAAACCCATAATTGAACATATTTTGTATAGTGGTTCACTGGTGCTCAAACTCAGATCCTTATAAAGTGGGTCGGTATGATGGTAGGTATGAGCAGTTATGCAAACAGATACTAAAAATAATGAAACTGCACCATCTCACTAGAAAAGCTCAAAATTAAATTGTGTGTATTGGAGTTATAACGACAATTAATTTAGAAATATAAGTTGAATTGAAATATATTTTAACAGTGTCCACCGGCACTACGACCCTTATAGCGCCTGAATATACTGTAATACGTATTTCAAATTTAATTTAATTTTTTGAATTACATGTCTCACGAAATTGTTTTTCGTTCTTTTTGCTCCTAAAACAACTTGATCGCTTTGCCTGAACTTCTATTTTACATTTACACTCTAGACTGATTCGATTAAAAATTATACTCTTCTGATTGTCAGAATATTCGCTTTGTTTTCTCAGTTCGTTATTAATTTATAATTGATGGACGGAAAAGCAAGTTGAACGTAAGTTAATATGCGGAAGATGTAGTTCGTACTTTTCATCCTCATCTCATGCGCTCGAATAGCGCAATAATTGCATTACTAGAGAGTTGAGAAAGTAAATAAGTCATCGTCATTGAGCTCGAGAAAACTAGGTTTGACGCAGAACGCAGGGGTTTAGTCTGGACTGGACCATTCGGAAGCTCTATCGTTTTTTTATACATTTTTTTTATTTAACGTCTATCCTATTCAGTTATAAAACTGATTTACAAAGGAGGACAACTAAATAATTCTAATTACATAGATGCAGACACAACAATGAACTACAGTTTAGTAAATATTTGAAATAACTTAGTAACATTTCAACAAAAATGCATTAAATCACAGCAATTTTGATAACAAATAAAAAGGATATTAAATGCAATTAACTAATGAATCAAATATAAAAAAGGCGTAGAAAAAAAAAGAAAAAGAAAAAAGAAAAAAAAAAAGAAAGAAAGAAGAAGAAAAGGAAAAAAGGAAAGAAAGGAAATAAAAAAAAAATTAAAATTAAAAGAAAAACGAAAAAAAATCCTATCGGGTTGTGGTTTGCAGCAAGGAATGTAAGAATTGCGCTATCAGAGCACATTTTTGCAAAGTTTCTCACTTTTGTTATTAACTGACCGTAAATGTGCCACCAAACAGGTAATTTGTGGTACTAATTTCGCAAGCTTTCGTAGAACAAAAATATTTCAAATGTGAATGTGGCATGATAGCAACATACCCTCATCTCTTATTAACATCGACCAAAAATTGCAATTTGTTGGGTGAAAATTGTAGGTCGAAAAGTGGTCCAGACTGTATGTGAAATTAGCTGACTTTGACGCATTGACAGTTAAGCGAATTTTTAAATGCGCAATCACTTTTTAAAAAGTTGGCTTGAGCTGATCAAACCGTCGTAAGATGTTGTAGCCTTATAGGGCTCCTTTAAAGTGGGTCCGTTCCTATTATTATCGGTTATCTGGTCTTGATTGCGCGCCCATTGAAGCGCTCGCGCGCAGTCTTAGGCTTGGTAGACCACCATCTACAATTCTACATCACGCGTCGCCAACTAACAAAATTACTAAGCAGTCGATCCTAATTTACTCGACTGGCGAGCATTTTTTGTTTTTGTTTCTAAAATTTTCAAATAATGAGGTTTAACATGTTCCCAACAAGGGTATCTGATAATATGACTTTAAAACCACAGGTCAGCACAACCAGTTAAGGGGCTTCTTTCCATAGACTCGTTCTTGGGTATCAAAATTGCTATCTGACTATGGTAGGTTCTGTTGTGTTGTGTATCCGACACATTCCACAACAACAACAACTCCCCGAGTCCGGAGCAGTTGGCGCTCCTGACGCGGCCGCGATGCTAGCACCACCTAGCGTCGACTGGCATCACCCCACTTCTTGCTCACAGTCACAGCTGCTGCTGGCTAGGCTGATGAATCGAGCATGACTGTTTATTGTATTATGGATTTAATCTGTATTATTAGGAGCAATCCAATATTTCTTTCTTGTAATATTCATCAGTTAATAAACACGTATTCAGTATTACTATTCTTGAATGTTAATACACAACATTTACTGGCGACGAGGATGGGATCGGATTGACAAGTAAGTTCCATCTGGGCTAGGCTAGGCCCTAGTCCATTTCAAAGCCTAGGCCTAGGCCCAGGCCAATTTCAACTTCAATACAATTACAACTCACGATGCCACGAGTGGGATCAATCGGGGAATTTTGCATCAACAAACCAAACGAGTGGGATGTTTATGCAGATCGCCTCAAATACTTTCTAGAAGCTAATTCAATTGCCGAACCAGAATTGAAAAAGGCCACGCTCTTAGCAGAGTGTGGCAATGCAACTTTCAGCATCATACGATCGCTGATCGCACCGGCCGACATAAGTACAAAATCCTATGATGAAATCATTAGTCTACTGAAAGAACATTTCTCACCTAGGCCTGCAGAAATTTTTGAGAGATTTAATTTCCAAAGACGTACGCAGGGTGAACAAGAGGGCGTGTCTGCATATGTCGCAGCCCTTCGGAGCTTAGCGCAGAACTGCAATTTTGACAATACATTAGAGACTAGGCTTCGTGATCACCTGGTGTGCGGAATGCGAAATGAAGAAGTGCAGAGAAGGTTTCTTGCGGAACCTACTCTTACACTTAAATCAGCTATTGACATAATACAAGCAGCCCGCCAAGTAAAACAAATGCGAGCTAATTCAGCATCCTTAGGCCATGATAATGGCGAGGTTCATAAAATCAGTACTCCTAGGCCTTACAAATTCAAAAATGCAAATAATTCTAGGCCTAGGCCTAATTCCAAGGGCGAATCAAATTCTAGCTACTTTAAGCAGCAAGGCTATGCTTTAGCTGTGGTGGTCACCACAACCGACAGTCGTGTAAGTTTAGGAACGCTACGTGTTGATGTTGTGGCAAACAAGGTCATATTCAAAAGGTTTGTAGATCCACTCAACCTTACCAGAATCACAGGGAGACTACAACTACTCACTCCATGGATAATACTGCTGACACATCACATGTCGACCAAAGCCAACATGGTGAGTACATGTACATAAACTATCTGAATGGTATACATACTTCTAAACTGCATGCCAATATCGTATTGGATGGACGTAACTGTTCCATGGAAATCGATAGTGGGTCCAATTATTCTTTAATTTCTGAAGACTGTTTCAATTCGCTCTGGCCCACCGAAAAACCAATACGTATCCTTTCAATCTTAAGTTGATCGATTATCAACAACACGCAGTCAGAATTAAGGGCATCTGTACTGTAAGAGTAAGCTATGGTCCTATTCAAGCTAACCTTGACTTGTTAGTTGCACGAGGTAGGGGGGTTAACCTACTCGGCCTAGATTGGTTCCAACCATTAGGCATCCAGCTTACTGGTCTTCATCATACGAATACGCATGAACAGGATGCAATTCAAGCAATTCTAGAGGAACATAAAGCTGTTTTCTCTGAAGACATGGGGACATTCAAGGGAGAGCCCGTTGCTCTTGCTCTTGATCCACAAGTAATACCAATTCGTTTAAAAGCGCGCAAGATTCCGTTTGCTCTAATTGAGAAGATCGATACGGAAATAGATCGTCTTCTAGACCAAGGTATTCTAGAACCAACTACCAATCCAAAATGGTGTACGCCGATTGTACCCGTAATCAAGAACAACGGAGAGATACGAATCTGCGGGGATTACAAGGCAACAATTAACAAAGCGCTTAAACCTCACCCATACCAGATTCCAGCAGTCAGCCATTTACTAGCAAAAATGTCTGGTGCCCGCGTTTTTACGAAACTCGATTTAGCACAGGCATACCTCCACCTGACTGTTGACGATGCTTCAGCCGAAGCTCAAACGATAGTAACCCATAGAGGAGCATTCAGAGTACGTCGATTTCAATATGGCGTAAGCTCCGTGCCAGGAATTTTTCAACAATTCATTGAAGATCTCCTATCGGGGATACCTGGTGTTATTGTCTATTTCGATGACATTCTTATTATTGCAGATACGTTAGAGCAGCTACTCGAACGTCTCAAGGAGGTGTTGAAACGTTTCGAAGAAAAAAGGAATTCATGTTCGACGTGATAAATGTAAGTTCGCAGTGCCAGAAGTCGAGTTCCTTAGATTCCGGGTCAACGCGGCCGGCATCCAACCTTCCTTGGAGAAAGTACGAGCTATCAGGGGTGCTCCTGCACCGAAGAACAAAGATGAGTTGCAGTCCTTGCTGGGCCTACTGAACTTCTACCATCAGTTCTTGAAGGGTAAAGCCTCAGTAGCGGAGCCTCTCCACCGACTTCTTAATAAAGAAACAAATTGGGAATGGACGGTCAAGCATGACCAAGCTTTCAAGTCTGTTAAGGAACTGCTATCCTCGGACCTAATCCTTACTCATTACGACTTACATAAACCGTTAATACTTACTTGCGATGCATCTCCATTCGGCATCGGTGCTGTTCTTAGTCACAGAATAGATGACAAAGAGTTACCTGTTGCATTCTACTCTCGCACAATGTCTCGAGCGGAGAGGGGATACTCACAGCTTGATAGAGAGGCATTAAGTATCATCGCTGGAGTTAAGTAGTTCCATGACTACTTGTATGGTTGAGATTTTGTCATTGTGACCGATCATAAACCGTTACTAGGGTTGTCACCCAAGAACGAGTTACACCTCAAATACTATCCCCTAGAATGATGCGCTGGGCATTGTTGTTGAATGCTTATCAATATTCACTGATACACAAACCTGGCAAGACAATTTCACACGCTGATTGTCTCAGCAGAATTCCGTTACTAGTGCCAGAGTTTGAAGTTCCACATCTGAACGAAATATTTCTCCTTGAAACAATGTCAAACCCACCATTGAATGCTAGCGACATTGTTAAACTTTCTAAGAAAGACCCAGTGCTCAGTTAAGTATTAAACTGGGTATGGAAAGGATGGCCTAGTACGAAATTGCCTCCGCAGTTTCAGCCATTTTCTACCAGGCAACTCGAATTGTCTGCATACCAAGGGTGCCTCTTGTGGGGAAGTCGAGTCGTAATACCTACAGTTAGTCGAGAAACCGTACTTCAATCCCTTCATTATGGTCACCCAGGAATCGTTCAAATGAAAGCATTAGCACGAAGCTACGTATGGTGGCCTGGCCTCGACCAAGATATCGAGAAGACCGTTGGACAATGTGCGACTTGTCAAGAATCTAGACCAGCCCCGGCAAAGGAGCCTCCAAGGTCTTGGGAAGTCACCAAAAATCCATGGTCTCGTTTGCATATCGACTTTGCAGGGCCATTCCAAGGCCAAAATTTTCTTATAATTGTCGATTCATTTTCAAAGTGGTTAGAAGTATCGAAAATGCCGTCTACTACGTCACATGCTGTTATCACTGTACTTTGCAGGTTGTTCGCAACTCACGGACTTCCTGATTCCATAGCTTCTGATAACGCTAGCCAATTCACGTCTTCTGAATTTAAGAGCTTCCTGTCCAGTAATGGCATTCGTCAAATCACAAGTGCACCAATCCATCCATCTACGAATGGCCAAGCTGAACGAATGGTTAGAACGACCAAGGAATCGCTGAAACGGATTCTACACGGCGACTGGGATCACCGGTTAGCAAGTTTCCTGCTTAAACAGCACGTCACGCCTTCATCTTCAACGGGAAGGAGTCCAGCGGAAATGCTCATGAACCGAAGACCCAGGACCGTCTTGGATCGCTTACATCCAGATTTCCATGTCGCTGGTCAAGGAGACCATAAAGGGGTAGCAAAAATACCTCGTACATTTGCCAAGGACGACATGGTGTACATCCGCAACTACGCAGAGGGTCCCAAATGGATTCCAGGGATTGTTATGGAGTCAACTGGTCCCGTTTCCTACCGTCTTGCATCTCTAGAGGGTCAAGTTTACCGACGTCACGTCGACCAGATGCGCAGTAGAGTGCCTTCTGCCACCACTACTGAACGTCCGATAATTCTATCACCTTGCCCAACTGCCGTTCCTATTCCTCAACGTCCACACCGTGTCCCTGCTCCAGAACCTCCTATTCCGGTGGTACCTCCTACACCTGAGCTGTTACAGGAACCGCCTGCAGTCGTGCCAGCTGGGTCTCCTGTCAGAACTCGGAGCCGCCCACAACGTGCAGTAAGGCCGCCACCACATCTCGCGGACTACCATTGGTCCCCACTACAAGGGAGGGGTGTTGTGTATCCGACACATTCCACAACAACAACAACTCCCCGAGTCCGGAGCAGTTGGCGCTCCTGACGCGGCCGCGATGCTAGCACCACCTAGCGTCGACTGGCATCACCCCACTTCTTGCTCACAGCTGCTGCTGGCTAGGCTGATGAATCGAGCATGGCTGTTTATTGTATTGTGGATTTAATCTGTATTATTTGGAGCAATCCAATATTTCTTTCTTGTAATATTCATCAGTTAATAAACACGTATTCAGTATTACTATTCTTGAATGTTAATACACAACAGGTTCTATACTCAATGATGGTAGTAAATGAAAAGCTGCCTCCTTTCTTTTTGGGCCAAGTTGTCATTCATTTATTAATTTATTAACTAGGAGTGAGTATGGATTGGAACCAAGGCTGGTGGCTGAAGGAAGAGAAGAGTTACCCTCCCAGTCGTTCGTTGCTTGAATCTGAAAACGACAACACTACAAGTTGCAAGCTCTTTGCTGTAGCAGACCCACACCTGCTCGGCTGAAGTAGATGCGTTACGATTTTAGCTTGCTCTTTTCCAAGGCTAGGACCAAGGTCGAGTAAGAGCATGTACTCCAACGCTGACCATTTAGAATTTAGTCATTTTATTGTAGGCTATATATTATCATGGCCTATAAGCAGTGTTGTGACTTATCTAGATAAAATTGTTTATCTATTATCTTATCTACATAAGTTTTTGGTTGTTATCTTTTTCAATTATCTAGATAAAATAAAGAATACCTTATCAAAGCTTGGAAAGCTTTTAGATATTTTTTTAGGTTAAATAATTAGGTGGCAATACTTTAGAAAAATAAAATAATGAATCACTTTTTAAAATAAAAATTGCTTCTACTAGTTGACTTCATTATGTTTTTCATAGAGTCCGCATATTTGAAAATGACGGCAAAAGTTGGTAAATAAATTTGATTTTTCTGCGATAATTATTACCTTTTATCTAAGCAATCTAGATAATTATTTTTATCCATGATCTTTTATCTAGATTGTTTTTGCAGTTTTTTTTATCTTATCTCGATAAAATTTAATTTTCTAGTTGCAACACTGCCTATAAGTTCCAAATGAACTCTAGTAATGCCACAAGGCAGAATTTTAATTTTTAATAATGATTTTAATAATTGATATTACAAAACTAACTAGCTAACCTTCACTATATCCAGGTTACTGAACTGCTTAACCTAGTAATATAAATAGATGAACACAGTTGCTAGCAACGCCGCAAAGAGGAAGCCAACACATCTTGCCGTTGATATGTCATGGCCAAGCAAGAGAAAGATATTCTATTAGTGTCAGTAGGGCTTACAATTTACAATCATTTTTCTGCCATCTTATTCACAACCACCGTACATGAAGAACATGATTTATTACTAGGAAAACGCCAAAGTCATTGTTAGACGAGTGAGTGAGCCACGTGTTGAGTACCCGGACACTTTCCCTTTCTCCCCTATACCTAAGGCCTCCCTAGCCTATTATAGGCTAGAGTGGCGCATTATGGCCTTACAGATGACGCGCCCTTATACCAACTTAACTTTAAAACCCTATTATTTATACCAATATAATCAAACTTAAATGCAAATGTTCCTGGGTACTAACACATGACTCGCTCACTCGTCTAACAACGACTTTGGCGTTTTCCTAGCATATATATTGCATGTAGGGTGTAGGTAGGCATAGACTACAATCATAGTATAGCTACGTATGTTAATACGAGACGAACAATGTTCAAGGCACCTGGAGATCACAATGTCGATACGGACCTAAAATGTGCCCACCGAATACAGATTATTGTGAGAGTTGGTGGGGTAAACAGTTATTTCTTATTTCGCATTTGAATAATATAATAATTAACAGTTTGGTTTAAACAACAGATGAACTCTTTCCCCGTTCCAGTATGGACAACCATGTCTTTATCTGTGAACCTACCTTCCTTGCATGTAAGGCGGCGAGACACCCCTGGCAATGACTACCCAGAAAACAGAACAGTGCGGGCAACTTGCGGGGCCCATACGGGCAATGTGGGCAGTGCGGGCTATTTGCGGATTACGGGCATCTTGGTAATTGCCCTCATGTTGCCGTTAGGGCGGTTTATGGGCACGTTGAAATTTGCCCGAAAAATTTAATATCCATCTTACCCGTATCTTGCCCTAAGGGCGAGATACGGGCAAGATGCGGGCATCATGGTTGCGGGCGGATTACGGGCAAGTCTCCATCTCGCCCTAAGGGCAAGATGAAGCAACATGCGGGCATCATGGTTGCGGGTGGATTACGGGCAAGTCTCCATCTCGCCCTAAGGGCAAGATGAAGCAAGATGCGGCATCATGTTTGAGGATGGAATCTGCTCCAAGAACACTGCAAAGTGGACTCAAAATAATTGTAGTTAGATGAATTTACACTGGTTTTACATTTTGTTTGTTTGTTTTGTCCGGTCCCTTATGGCCCTACGACCAAATAGTTTGAGCTAAAATTTTAAACAGACATCTGTGACCAGGTATCTGAGAACTGCTAACAAAATGAGAAAAATCCGTTACCATTTCAACCTACAAGAAATAAATAATAAATTAAAAAATATAATGGAAATTTGTAGTTTTTATTTAATTTAACGACAATGGTTTTGTTTTGAAGAAGTCATTTTTATCGAATGATTTTTGTCAGGCCGTGATTGTATTCAGTGACCAAAATGTATCGAATCTTGCACGCTCAAGGTTCCCCTAAATTCCGCTGAGAAAATTGAGTAAACCTTGCAATCTTAGGTCGTATTTCGTACTGCCCATGTTTTCGTAGTATAGTATGCATTTCAAAACATGTTTTATAATTTTTAAATACGATCCAGAAATTAGAAAATCTTTCCCGACGGAGGGTTTGAACCTAGGTCTTCTACATTTCGGGTATAAAGGGCACCTTCGCCAACTAGACTAGGAAAACGCCAAAGTCGTTGGTAGACGAGTGAGCGAATCATG
This sequence comes from Sweltsa coloradensis, assembly GCA_024449915.1. NCBI lineage: Eukaryota > Metazoa > Arthropoda > Insecta > Plecoptera > Chloroperlidae > Sweltsa > Sweltsa coloradensis. Next base: position 48,646 of record JAMZAV010001167.1, read on the forward strand.
TGTTGATGAGTATCTGGGACATTTGCATTTAAGTTTGATAATAATTATAAAGCTATAATTAATAGGGTTTTGAGGGTCAACTGTAAGGCCATAATGCGCCACTCTATAGCCTATGATAAGAATGGAGAGGCCCTAGGGAGGGGAAGAAAGGGAATGTGAACGGGTACTCAACACATGGCTCACTCACTCGTCGAACAACGAGTTAGGCGTGTTCCTAATAAGTTAATAATATTGTAATAATTGTATTAATATGAGCAGATTGTAAGCTTATTCACACAAGGTATAGTTATCGTATATATATATATATATACTGATTTAAGTCTATTATGAAGGATTTATGACACTTCCATTATATTACACAATATTATGTATTAGCACTACATTATGTACAATTACATTCATATTATAATTATTTCTTAGCAAATCCTCACGCATTCTCTCCGAAATTGTATACACTTTTTTTTTAAGTTTCACATTAAGAAGTCTCACCTACTATACAGAATTAATTTTGGTCAGTGCTTGTTTGGATTGTACAATCCAATAAGCCTATTTTTGTTCTTGTTAAATGTTCATGTAGATTTTTAAGTCTATTTAAAAAAAACATTTTATCTGCTGAATGTCATGTCTTCACTTATTACCAATATAATACCAATATAATTATAATTACCAATAATATTTACCAATAATATTTACCAATTATAATAATTACCAATATAATACCAATATAATCAAGGTTATTCTCTACATTACGATTAGTATTTGAGTATGTTTCATTTCAGTTTATTTGTTGAAGCCTATTAATGAAACAAATAATTAAAGTATCTAAGTTTAAATATTAATTTTTAGTTAAAAATCATGAACCATAAGTAAAAGAAACAAAATAAAACAAAACACATAACAAAATTATACCGAAAACGCAAGTAGCGTCTGCAGTGCTACGTTCCGCAATACACGCACATGGGCTAAAGACGCTCGTAAGCCAGCTAACGCGCCCAGTAATTCACAGGTGCAGTGTCCGAGTGGGTACGCGTCCGGAAGTGGAGGGAGGTGTCTCGTGTTCGAGTCCGGGTCTTGGCGATAAAATTTATACTTCTGATGTTCTGTCTATATAATTGTACTTGTTCTCTCCTTATCGATCTCTAATATGAAATTAGTTAAACCCCTTAAAAGTGATTAATTTTTTAATTTTGTTATTCTTATTTTTCGTTCGTGGGTTACTTGCGTGTATACTAGATGGCGTAGCGTACGTGGACTTGCATGTACGGGCAGGATGAGCCACAATGCGGGCTTGCCAGTATGGGCAGGATGAGCTACAATGCGGGCTTGCCAGTATGGGCAGGATGCGGGCGGGGGTGACATATTTTTAAGGGCGCCCTCATGGCATGCCCGTACGGGGCCCGTACGGGCAACTTGCGGCAGGGATGCGGGCATTATGCGGGCAAGATGATTTCTGTTTGCTGGGTACATCCGTCTAAATCACTTTCTTACTCCCTCTACCCCAAGCGATTTCGCTTTACACATGAATAAAGAGAATATGTCTGAATTGTGTTTAAACCTTGACTTGTGAACAAAGTTTTTTCAAGTTCTTTTAGTCGAGTTTCTTTTTTGCGGATATTTCCTTTTAGTGCACAAATCAGATTTTAGTATCAACTTTTTTCGACTAGAACACTTTCCTCTACGGGACAAACTCACCAAGTCACCGTAACTCAATTACCGAGTAGACTTTCTACGTTACGAGACGTAAGCTTGGTCGGGCGATTAACCTTGTTCGAAAAACACAGCAGTGATGCGCCGCTTCACGTATTTAGGTCTACAAATGAGGCGTCCATCTCCAAACCACCGACAGTGAAGAGATTCTCAGATTCGGGAGGACTGGGGTTCGAATCCCGCCGAGACGGGCAATTCTGACTTAAGTTTGTTTTTCGAGATTTTTTTCAGTCGTTTATGCGAATGCATGGGATAGAGTCCTCTTAATCAGGCTTTGGACATTACTTTACAAACTATCCTAAACCCTAATAACCTCACCAATAATAAAACCACGAGAAATAACCTTATTTTAGTAATATCTCTTAAACCGTAACGTAAAATTGAAAAAGGGCTAATAGGTCTCACGTAGTTTCGTTGGAACTACACCTGCATGAACAATTATTCAAATCTTGTAATCAATAACGTTTTTAATCACGTAATACAATAATTTAGTTTAATCCTTGATTAAAATCGTTACTGATTACAATATTTGAAAAACGATTATGCCAGATATTGTTCTAATTAGACCACATGGGACCAAGTACCCACTTTTCGTTTTTGTGTAGCGTTATGTAAGTTTTTACTAAAATGAGGTAATTTTGCGTGGTTTAAATATTGGCGGTAGTCCTTGTTAATCGCCTGGAGAAGGTCAAACACGGGCATCACAACAAAAAGTTTAAAACTTCGAATTAAAGCATCCAGAGTGTTCAAGAACGGTGGGTGGGAGGAGAAAGATGACAATGATTGATTGTATCCAAATTATTTGAGACCTGAATCCACATTCCCTCGATTCACATATTCTAAGCAGGCCTGACCCTCACCTGACGAACCCCCAGTCACTTCAAAGGGTTTTTGGATTTTATCGGTTATTTTATTAGCGCAGGCTCATATCAATGCACGGCCAAGTAAACCTGCTCCCCTGTGTCGTCCTGTAACATCGCCTAGACTATCCTAGTACTCTATAATATCCTAGTCGCAAGAACATAGGCTGCAGCAACGTTCGTATTATCCAAGTCGCAAGAACATGGGCTTCAGCAACGTTCGTATTATCCTAGTCGCAAGAGCATGGGCTTCAGCAACGTTCGTATTATCCTAGTCGCAAGAACATGGGCTTCAGCAACGTCTGTATTATCCTAGTCGCAAGATAATGGGCTTCAGCAACGTCTGTTTTATCGTAGTCGCAAGAACATGGGCTTCAGTTACGTCTGTAATATCCTAGTCGCAAGAGCATGGGCTTCAGCAACGTCTGTTTTATCCTAGTCGCAAGAACATGGGCTTCAGTTACGTCTGTAATATCCTAGTCGCAAGAGCATGGGCTTCAGCAACGTCTGTTTTATCGTAGTCGCAAGAACATGGGCTTCAGCTACGTCTGTTTTATCGTAGTCGCAAGAACATGGGCTTCAGTTACGTCTGTAATATCCTAGTCACATGATCATGGTCATGTAGAACATCTAGAACTCTAGATTATTCTCGGTTTATGAACGCGATGAGCTTTAAAGAAATGAAACAAATCAAAGTAAGAGGGAAGGAAGTCGTTCTGTTTGAATGTGTGGGAGTAGAGTCCTCCCATTGGCCGCCTCCGCTCTGTTGGCTTGCGCACGTTGCCATGGCAATGTGCGTAGGCCTTGGCGTCTCTATATAGGGTTGACTACAGGCGACAGAATCCAGTAGGACAGCAGTTCGACAAGAAATACCAGCTTTCAAGAAGAAAATCAAATTTGACAATCGTTTCGGGCACCTGTTGACTTTGAACGAATTGACAAATTTAATTTTCAGATTTTCATTTTTCAATTTACTATATTCTTGTTCAATAGAGAGTTTTGGTTTACTTTCGTTGAAGTTGCTTTGAATTTGTAAAACAACAACTACAACAACCCGTAGAAGATGAAGGCGTGCTTGTTGGCTCTGGCCTGCGGCTTGCTGGTTATCAGTCTTATGGTGCCGACTAGCGCCGGCCCCTATCTGGAGGAAGCAGGTAAGAAAACAATACGAATATCTTAACCGCAATTTATGAGGAAATTGGTTTTAACCTAAAATTAAACGTCGAAAAATATGTATTTTGCATTTTTTCATTACGATTTGAATTTTCCCCAAAATCCATTTTTTTAACCTTAAAAATGAAAATATAGTTATTTTAGCCTTAATAAAATGAAAATATAGTTGTCATAAAATGCATTTAATTTCGTTGTGTCAGTGTTGAAAGTCCAAATGGATGTAACGTATGAAACAGTTGGGTAATGTTGAGTTGTTAGTATAGCGTCTTGGTCGATATACACAGCGTTGGTCTAGCCACCCGAGAACTAATCCGTGGTATTATGTCGCCACAATATCCCATTAGTCCGCCGTATGTGGGAGGCAGTTGTAATTATATTAATTACGCCCCATGCTAGGGGATTAATTTGCGTTCCGTAGACTACTGGGCTGGCTTACCGCTCGCTTCGTTCCTTGCGAATCTACTTTCATTGATGATTTATTTCTATTATGATGAATTAATTAAAACTTCTTTTAGAGATGTACCCGTGCATTTATTATTTTCTATGGATGTGTTACAATTTGAATGGTGAACAGCTGGAAACTGCGGGTTTAATTAAGCAAAAGATGTAATTATTTTAATGAATTACAAAATTCATGAGGCTAAAAAGGTTTTCCGTGCCGAACAAATCGTTTGCGAACAAAAGTTGCGCAATGGGAAACTAAATTGTTCATGAAATGTTTGCACATAACATGTGAACATACTGCACGTAGTAACCAGTAACTAGAGAATGTCTGTAAAGTTGGAACGGATAGTGCAATTATTTTCATCATTGAGCATGGGATCTAATAAATCTCGTATCATTATTGCCGTCGGGAGTCGAACACGGATGCCTTACTTGAGTTCGATTGTAAGCACAAAGATGTAAGACCGACGTTATTCGACATTCCTAGTAAACTATTAAAATACCTAATTAACATTCCTAGGTTGATACCCCGGGGATACTAGCTACCCTGTTCGGGGCAACCGTCCTACTCTGGATTAATTAAATTCCTTGGCTATATGGTACAGTCTCTACCGCTGTCATTTGCATTCAAGCAGCAACACTAAACACACATTGTAAGATTAATCTTATTGGGAGACTTACTCCTTCAACCAAAGTAAAATAGTTATTTGAAATAATTGTACATTGCAGAACCTTTTAGGTCAATCCGTGTTTGTTTCTGATTAAGTACTTTAGTAGCATAAGGATATATAGAGTAAGAAAATCAATCACGCGAAAATAATATGGATACAAATATCGTATAAGAAGCCTAAATAATTGTGTAGATAATAGATACGTCAACGGTAAATTGCCTTTCTAATGTTATTTTATATGACTTTCACCCATCCACAATTTTCTTCTATACAATGGAGTGAGACAAGTCGCACTTGCCAGGCCACATCTTCATAAGTTATGTATTCACATTTTAGAATTTTACTTTAGAAAATGTAAGTAATCCTTTGTTTTAGAATGGATTCGATTATTTTTTTATCTCAATGCGGTTAATAATCTACATCGAGAGATTGACAAACTATTTAAAAATGTTATGAGAACATACCTTGATAGTTTCAATTAAAAAGTTGCAACGACAATGCTTTAATGCATAAATAATAATTGCATCTATTTTTAAAGCGTCTCGAAGAGGGAAGGCCTACCTGTTGATATCATTAGTTTCGACTAAATTTGCAAGTAATTAGTGTTGAAAACATCTTCTCGGATTAGCATTGCACTATTTCATCTAACCTACGTGAAATGGCTTTTGAAAGGTTATCTTGTTTTTAATCCCACATAGAAAAAACTGTTGCAAATATATCTCACGGAATGGAATAATTTTTAAAAATGTATGTTTAACGAAATACATATAAAATGTATCACGAAATTTACTTTGTAAATATGTCATGAAATATAATTTCAAAGCATTTGCGAAAATGTTTTAATCATGTATAATTTATGCATTTTTAAATGGCATAACTTACACAAAATTACACTTCTTTAAATATTTCCAAATGCCCTTTTAAATCGGTTTTCTTTAAAAATAAATATAATTAAATAATTCAATTCGTATTTAGAGTCTAAATACAAAGTGACTTTTATATAATGCATCCCCTAATGGTTTACCATTTATATTTTCAAAAACCGAAATTACAATGCATTTTAAAATGCCGTTACAGAAATATGTTTTGTTGCTTATTTTATCAAACACATTGGTAAATATATTCTCTATTTAATGTTACTGCAAAATGTGTTTAAAACTAGTTAAAATAAAATAAATGTATACAATTTAATATAACCCACACGAAAATACAAGTATTAAATCATGGCTATTGAAGTTCACGCATTCATAACGTCTATAAACCCATTTTCCACAGGTCAGGATAGAAGAGTCAAAATTGTACTATTTTGGTGTTCAGTAAAATTTTGGTATTTAATACCAAAATAATGGGAGTGAATTGGATGTGCTCGAAGTGTTCTTCTGTTAGTCGGCTTGCAGAATACCCCCATCCTTCCTACCTTCACTGGCTTCGCTTACTTGTGGGGACCAGACATTACGAGGCGCATAATATCGTATATTTCACTTAGCTTCAAGATTACGTATTGCTTTATGTACGTTTTTGCAATTTACTTGCAAAACTACGAAGCAGTAGATTTGGATTTATTAAACATGTGCAGCATATTTTGTGTTAATTTCGTTGCATATTATATAATTAGTTACGCTTAAATGAAAAAGCAAGCTAAGCTAGTAGTTAACTTTTAAAGGAGATTAAAACAATAACTTAAAATTGAAAAAATGAATCAAACAAAGTCTTGAAAATCATACAAAATAAGTAATCGTGTCCGGCGCAGATTTTGTTGCGGTTCAAAACAGAAAAATGTGACGTAACCAAGGAAGAAAGAATGAACATTTGTTTCAAATGTGCATCACTAGAGCAATTAAAAAAAAACGTAATGTAGAAAACTGCAGTAGTTACAAAATCAACTATGACATTTTAAAAAGAAACCTTACCAAGACGACTTAGCCGCAGTTCAATACTACATTTTTTAAACGGAAACTATACTAAAACACGACCACACAAAAATATAATTGAAACAATAAAATTAAGCCACAACCAAATTCACTGAATTCGAAATTGCCAGAAATTTTTCGTTCTTCATTGTTTGAATATTATGTTTTTTTGTTATTAAACGTGTTATAAATGTATTAGCATTAGTGTCGATAACATAACTCATTTCCAAACTAAACTTTGCCACAAATGAATATAGCCGCGGTAGAATCCGTGACAGTACTGTGGCCGACCGAGTGAACTAGCTAACGTCTCAAGGTCAGGTCGGTGAAGTATCGAGTCTCAAGGTCAGTGAAGTATAGTGTCTCAAGTCCAGTGAAGTATTAGAGTCTCAAGGCCAGTGAAGTATAGCGTCTCAAGGCCAGGTCGGTGAAGTATAGCGTCTCAAGGTCTCGAAGTATGGCGTCTAAAAGCCAGTGAAGTATAGCGTCTCAAGGTCAGTGAAGTAAAGAGTCTCAAGGCAAGTGAAGTATGGCGTCTCAAGGCAAGTGAAGTATGGCGTCTCAAGGCAAGTGAAGTATGGCGTCTCAAGGCAAGTGAAGTATAGAGTCTCAAGGCAAGTGAAGTATAGCATCTCAAGGCCACTAACTTGTAGGATTCCGAGGTTGCAAACTGCTTCGGTTAACTTGTTGCCATGGTGTAGATAACTGAACTTATTGTACGCTCACATTGTAAACTATAGCACTTGCACCGTAAGCTTCGTAAAATAACGCGTAATGGAAGGATTTCAGGAACAATTCCAAGTTAGGCCCATGTTGAGTGTGTAGCTTGTGTAGAAAGCCAATGCCTAATTGAAATCTTGCTACATGAACCCCGGACAATGTCTGCTTCCTATGCAGTAATCCGTTCAATAGCTGTGCTGCTGGATGCACAACATTTGCTTCTAGCATCGCCCGTGGATTCATCGAGCTCTGGTTGGCCATTATTCGCTGGTGGCTGGTGTCTGCCAACAGGGCCAACAGGTTCACTCGGTGCAAGACCCCGACTGAAAATTAGTTCTGAGACTGAATTGGTAGGGTGGAATCTAAACATGAATTTATTTTATTTTACTGAATCAGAGAAATGTCATAAAACATACATTTTCCGTAGGAACACCCGGGACACTGAACTCTATAAGAACAATTGACCATTAAGATCATGGGCGCCCAAACTTATTTTGTGATGTTTATGCATTACGAATGCATTTTAAAAATACTTACTTGTCCAAAATAATATAGCCAAACACTGTGCTTACGTAAAATCCAAAATCCTAGTAAAATCTACATTTCACACACCATCAACCAGTAATTAAAATAAGTTACACTTCAAATGTCAATAAACGACCATTTCTTTTCGTCTCGAAAAAAATTTTACCTCGCGAATTAGCCACCCGCCTGGTGCGCGGGGCGTTTGAGTTTGATGTTTTTAATTGTGGAGAAATACTCCCCCCCCCAGTTTCTATAATATGGGCTGGTGACTGTGGTGACTGGGATCGGACCAATTACCTTTCATCTAGTACTCAGCTATCACTACCTTATAAATTACACCTCCAAATATAGTTACCTCTTAATATGGTTGTAATATCAGCATTGTATACATTTCCATAGTAAAACAAAAACGATTTACTCAAATACCATCGTTAAATCACAAAAGCAAGATATTTCCTCCTACTCTATAAGAGGCAGCGTAGCAATGTGCTATGTGCTATATGTCACTACGCTTGGCCGTGTGCACGTCTCACGATGAACCTAAGGTGACCAGACGTACTGGTTTGACCGGTACAGCACTTGTACCGGTATCCCGAGACACTAATTAAAATGACGTATTTGTACCGGTTTTCAATTTTGGGGAGAAAGTGTCCTGGTATTTTCTTAACTATACTGTGCATAGAAGTATGTTTTACTTTAAAAAATACGTTCCTCTGATAGATACTAATAGTAAAAACAATGAAATAGTTCTTCCACTTCCAAGAAGATAATTCATTTTCTCTAGGAGTGTGCGAGTATTATTAATGATTTTGGTGGAGGTGCCGGGTCGTGCACGTGTGTGAACGCGTAATAATCTTTGGGCCTATATTTATTTTTGGCGCTACCTTATCAATGCTTATTCCTTAGCCATAATAATAACCTGAGTCTTTTGATACATATTTATATTCACTTTGGAAGTTTAGAACTTTCTATAAACTGAACACGTCCTCGTAGTGACATGCGATTGATGTGGTGTCATTGCCTTTCAACAAGGCGTCCATGATGTATCCGCGACGCTGGGGGGGGGGGGGGGGTCTAGCCTTGGATTCAGTATATACTCGGCAACTTCACCAAGGGGAGTCAAACGTGTAACAAACGTTAGGTACTCCTCTCGGTCAACAGACGTAGAAAGTACCGTTTGTTAACTTAAGGTCTTGGTCCATATCGGCTACTGGACGTAGCAATCGAAAGTGTACACTCTTATAAGTCCGGTTTAAAATGTTTGACAGTGAAACAACAAATTACGCCTATTTGAAAAGTAGGTAGACATTAAAGTTTTGTTTGTTCTTACTACGTAAATAATTGCTTTTGCTGAATGTACCAAAGATGTTGGAATAGTATATAGTAGGTCTAGATGACCCGTGAGTGCTGCTGTACCCATTGATAATTGTTCGGCATCCGGCGGCCATTTTATTGGCAAAGTAAAATGTCAAATTATCCTTTCCTTGTCAAAACTCGCCTTTTGTCTGCATGCCCTATTTCCTATTTAAACATTATCAGGTCATGTTGAGAGTTTATCTTTACACATACCATTTAAAAAGACTCGTGCATCATTTTACATCTGTGTTTACCGAGTATTTTACCAGCAAGTCTCCAAAATACGAGTTTTATAGCAGGCTATATTCTAGCCTTGAAAATATACAAAATACATTAATATTGATCAAATAATAGAGATATGTTTGACTCAAAATAAAGTTAACACAATATTGTAACGAAATAACACAGAGGTCTGGACCACTTAAATAGATGTAAATACCCAAATATCGTAGGGCATACACGACCATTGTGTAGGCTCGGGTGCATAGCTGATTTGACAGACATAAGGAAACACTGCATGTAATTAAATGCTAATAAAATGACGGCCTTCAACTAGCAATAAGTTTCCGCGAACGTCCGCTATGGAGTGCTAGGGCCTTGTAATGCACAAATAGTTTTTATCCTTTGCAAACGAACCTCGAATGCTCACCTAACCTAACCCGACTTTACCCGTAGACCCGGTTTTACTGAGTCCGGGCAAGTCTTGCAACAAGGCCCTCTCGCGCGTTGCTCGCACCTCGAGTGCTCACCTAACCTAACCCGACTTTACCCGTAGATAGTAAATAGATAGTTGGATGAGCGTAGCGAGCGTAGCGAGCGAAGCGAAGATTCCATTTCACTACACTGGAGAAAAAAATCCGCGATGTTTTTTTTTTTTTTTTTTCTTTTTTTCTGTTTGTATTATTGTGTGTTTGTTAACACGATTCCGGCTAAACCGAAACTCCAATTGCGATGAAATTTTATGGAGACCTTCGAAATTTCTGAACTTAGAACTGCCACGTTTTTGAGCGCAATCGGAAAATTATTTCTCATGAAAATCGCCATTTTACTAATTTTTTCGATTTTTAAAATATTTCTTCGACTTATAACACCTACATGCTTAATTCGATTTTAATGGTTTTTTCACAGAACCTTAATTTTATGAATCAAGATATTCGTGTGAAATTTGAGCGCAATCGAAAAATTATTTCTCATGAAAATCGAAATTTTACAGGTTTTTTCTTTTTTTAAACAAGTCTTTGACTTATAACACCTAAATGCTTTATCCTATTGTAATGAATTTTTTAAAGAACCTTAATTTTATGAATTAATATATTTTTGTAAAATTTGAGCGCAATCGAATAATTATTTCTTATGAAAATCGCAATTTTACGATTTCCTTTTTTTTAAATTACGATTCATAAATTTTTTTTTTAAATAATGTTAATTTTATATTTAATTTAATTTAATTTAAAAAAATTATTCGACTTTGTAATAATTTTGTCACAGAACAACAGAAAATCCTCATAACACAATCATGGCAGCTCAATGCAACAATTACGCTCATCCAACAACGCGGCGGGACTTAAGCGTTTTCCTAGTAAATTTCACACGAATATATTAATTCATGAAATTAAGGTTCTGTGAAAAAATCATCATTATGTAAGTGTTATGTTGAAGAAATGATTTTAAAAACGAAAAAATCGTAAAATTCCGATTTTCATGAGAAATAATTTTTTGATTACGCTCAAATTTCTCACGAATATATAAATTCATAAAATTAAAGTTCTGTGAAGAATCAATACAATCGGAAAAAGCATGTAGTTGTTACAAGTCGAAGAAATTCTTTAAAAATCGAAACAAATCGTAAAGTTGCGTAAAATTGCGATTTTCTGAGAAATAATTTTTTTATTGCGCTCAAATTTTACAAGAATATATTAATTCATAAAATTAAGGTTCTGTGAAAAAATCATCATCATGTAAATGTTATAAGTCGAAGAAATGTTTTTAAAAACGAACAAAATCGTAAAATTGCGATTTTCTTGAGAAATAATTTTTCGATTGTGCTCAATAACGTGGCAGTTCTGAATTCAGAGATTTCGAAGGCCTCCAGAAAATTTCATCGCAATTGGAGTATCTGTTTAGCCGGAATCGTGCTAACAAACACACAAAAATACGAACAGAAAAAAAGGAAAAAAAACATTTCGGATCTTTTTCTCCAGTACAGTAGAATGGAATCTTCGCTTCGTCGCTACGCTCTACCAATAAATGTGTAGAATGTGTAAAATTAAACCAAACTGTATGGCATATCTAAAACAATCCCATTGAAATAATCTCTCTGCAGGAAAAGGTGGACTATTTACACCCACACCTACAACCTCCTCATATATTTTCCTCTTCTATATTTCTAGCTTTTCCAGTGTTTACTAAAGCACTTAGCGCGAGACTCTGATTCGGAAGGTCCCGGGTTCGAATCCCGTCGAGGCCGGCAATCCTGACTGAAGGTTTTTCCTAGGTTTTCCTCAGTCGTTGATGCGAATGCAAAGGATTGAGTTCTTTTTGACAGCTCTCGGACATCCCTTAACAATTGTCCTATCTCTTATATTCCTAGTTATTAGTAGACATCTGAAGAGGGGCATACATTGCACCCTGGGCAGGTATTTGGTGTTTGGACTAGCAATGTATATTTCAAACGTTGCAATGGTTGTAACAACTTTAAAATAGTTTTTTATTTAAATGGGCTATTACCACCATTTTTTTAAACCACATAATCTATAGCATAATACTGCACTAAAATGATCGTTTAAAAATTATATCTTGTAACTGTAATTTTATACGAATTTTTCAATTTTTTGATCCAGAAATTTGCGAAAATTTGTGTTGTGCAAAAATTTTGTATTGGCTTTAACCTACTAATTTTTGGTTTCACATAGATACTAGAGCACCGTACCAATCTAAAATGCCCTTTATAACATCGTGTCTTTAAACTGTGCACAAATATACACTCAAAACACGCAAGAATATGCATTCCAAAATCACACCCCTTCTTGGTAATCAGCATATTTTTACCCAACCACTTGCCAAAATTACAAAACAAAATAAAGAGGATGTAAAGAAAAGGCTACCGAATACGTCAATAATGGCCAATATTTTTTGGGGTCAAAATCCTCCAAGGTCACGGGGCATAAATATCGTCCCCATGTTATTTCTTATGGGATATTTTTGCCGATGGGACCTAGCTCGAATAATACCAAGTTTATATTAAAAAAAAAATCGGGTTATGCTGCACCTAATAATTTTTCTGTTTGTTCCTAAATTCATAACTAGTTAGCCCGAATGAAAGATTTTTTTGAGTTTCTCTGGTGATTTTTCTTTTTTTTCTGAATTTTTCTCTGAAATCGCCAAAAAAATTATATTCAGGTACTCAGTAATTTATAATCATAGATCTGAGGAAATGGAAGTCAGTAGTCATGAATTATAGCATTTTAACGGTACATTGTTCATTATCGGGACCCCTAAGTTGTCGTTGTACGTGTGGTAAGGTTAGGTAAGGATAATAATAATAATAGTAATAATAATAACTATAATAATAATAATAATAATAATAATAATAATAATAATAATAATAATAATAATAATAGGGATGGTTTCATGGGATCCAAATCCCAAATGATCCAAATCCCAATTGATCCAAATCTCATGGGAACTAAATAAATAATTTTTAAATATATTATATATGGTTTTAATATTTTATTATATCATAATATTATCGTCTCATGGGAACTAAATTCTCATGGGCTCCAAATCGAGCAGACGCGAATATATCTGTAATATTTTAATTAAATAACAAATATTTAGTTCCCGTGAGAATTTAGTTCCTATGAGACGATAATAAAATCGTATTTTCCCAATAATTATGAATAAATAGAATATATTTGTCTCATCTAATACGCTGAAAATTTGACCAGTAGAATAGCTCGGTTTCAAAGGTAACGCCCATAGCAGCAGCTATACCGGTATACTACATCTGCTATCACCTTGGTTCCCACACGTCCGAAGCAACGCACGCCTGATTTGTTTGCGTGCGTATTTTTCACTTTGCTTACACGATAGATTTTCATTGGGATGAAATTAATGAAAACATATGAGGAAATAAAAGTACAAATAATGTACTTCTAATTGGTGGTCCAACGGACGAAATAAGAAGTGCATATTTTGGATTTTGTGTACCTCCAATACCTGCAATACTAGCGATATATCACATTTCCGGGACAAACCAGAATTTTATTGTTTTAGATGGTTTTTTTGCAGATGTGTAATCAAGCGAGCGAAGCGAGCGTTTCCATTTGACTCTGCCGGAAAAAATAGTCACTGTTTTTTGTTGTTGTTTGTTTGTATGTCTCGCCATAATTTTCGAACGGAGGCTCGGATCGAGTTGAAATTTTGACCATCCGCAAGCTTCGTTCTCGATTGAATGCCATTAGTTTTGTGGCAAAATCGTTCAAAAAGTTAAAAAGTTACATTAAAGTTAATCGAAAGTTTTTTTTTAAAGTAAACGGTGACAAAATCTGAGGTGGCCAAATCATTAAAAATGTCCGTCCGGTCACGAATATGTTAATTTTATTTTGATCCGATAAGTAGTGTTGATGGAAATTACATTTTAGTAAAAGTAACGTTACCATGGCAACGAAAAGTCGCACGAGTTTGCTGGCCACTATGCACTGCCACCTAGAAGTAATCAAAATACTATCGAGGAAGCAGTGTATTATTTGTTATTAAAGAGTTAAAATAGTTTTCCCAAAGAAATGATGTCAAGGTCCTCTAGACGGCGGTGGATTTTATCCACAAAGTAAAGGTTTACCCACGGGTTTACCCAAATACCTTGGCAATAATAAATAATATTGGAAACTTGGCCCCGTGGACAGCGAACGCCGCAAATTTTAAAATTAAAAAAATGTGCAATGTGGGTCTAGCTATAGCACGTGCTCGCTTATCAACGCGTCCAACTGAGCGTTTCCTAGTTTGATAGATTGATATGTATTGCTTAATGTCTCTTATGAATGCTCTAAGGCTATTCGCGACGTTGAGTGGTGAAAGATGAGGATGAAGAATGAATCTTAGTAGGGAGTGGAGAAGCCCGGTACCGGCACGTAGCCTGTTCTTTCGAAAATTACCAAATGTACCAACGGCTTTACGTCAAATCCAATGCCAAATTTCATGCTTGTAACTTACTTTACAGTGTTTGTCACTATAAGTATAATTATAAGGGGTGTCGGTGGAAAAATCCGGGCTTTGGAATAAATGTTTTGTTGATTGGACTGTAACAGATTGACACATAATTTTTAAATAACATTTGTAAAACCTATTCAAAATGTCCGAATCATGTCAAATGTTGTCGATGTCGACAAATAATAAAGGTACGGGTCGACAAATCGATGACAAATGTCAAAATCCAATGAATAAAAAATACTAACTTACTTACTTACTATAAAACTAGGAAACTTCGCAATCGTTTTTTCAGGCGCGTTGTTGGATAAGCGTAATTTTTTTTAAACGAAAAAAGCGTAAAATTGCCTGTTTCATGAGAAATTCATATTCAATTGCGCTAAAATTTCACACCAATATATAAATTCATAAAATTAAGCTTCTGTAAAAAAATCATTACAATAGGATAAAGCATGTAGGAGTTATAAATCAAAGAAATATTTTTAAAAAAATGCGATTTTCATGAGAAATTATTTTTCGATTGCGCTCAAATTTCACACCAATATAGTAATTCATAACATTAAGGTTCTGTAAAAAAATAACTAGGAAAACGCTCAAGTCCCGTCGCGTTGTTAAGCGAGCACCGGTACGTGCAACACGACCCGAGTATGACATTCCCATAATGTTACATACCAATAAGTATTTAAGGTATTGACCGATTAAAGGGGTATTTAACCGCTAAACTCAAAAAATATATTTCATTCAGGCTAACTAGTAATGAATTTAGCAATTAACAGAAAAATTATTGGGGCCACCATGACCTCCCAAAAAATTGTCAAACATGACATTTTTCGAGCCAGGTCCCATTGGCAAAAATCTCCCATAAGAAATAACATGGGGACGATCTTTATGCCCCGTGACCTTGGAGGATTTTGATCCAAAAAAATATTGGCCATTATTGACGTACTCGACAGCCTTTTCTGTAAATTCTCTATATTTTGTTTTGTGATTTGAGCAAGTAGTTCGGTCAAAATATGCTCATTACCAAGATGGGGTGTGATTTTGGAATGCATATTTTTGCGTGTTTGAGGGTATATTTGGGCACAGTTTCAAGACACGATGTTATAAAGGGGCATTTTAGATTGGTACTATGCTCTAGTATCTATGTGGGCCAAAAAAGAAGCAGGTTAAAGCCGATTTAGGAAATTTTCCAAAACACCAATTTTCGCCAATTTCTGGATCAAAAAAATTAAAAAATTCGTGTTAAATCACAGTTACAAGATATAATTTTTTAAGCGGTCATTTAAGTGTAGTATTGTGCTATAGATCACGTGGTTAAAAATATTTTTTTGGGTTTTTAGCCCCTTTAAGCTAAAAATTTGTAAAATAGGAGAGAATAGTGTACTTATTGTCACTGCAAAATTTCATAATGAGAGGACCATTTATTTTTTAAATTTTATTTTTATTTTTTATAACCAACGGTCGGATTTTGTTCAAAAACTATAAAGAATCCCGCAAAGGTGGTATGTACATGTGTGCCAAATTTCAGGTCTATCAGAGAAACAGTGCGACCTGTACCGAAGCAGTAACAGAGAGAGAAAAAAAAACAGACATTCCAGCCATAAGAGTCAAGTGGAGACGCTCGCTCAATTACAATCGGATAAAGCATGTAGGTGTTATAAGTCAAAGAAATGTTTTAAAATTTAAAAAAAAACGTAAAATTGCGACTTTCATAAGAAATAATTTTTCGATTGCGCTCAAATTTTACGCGAATATATGAATTCATAAAATTTAGGTTCTGTAAAAATCTCATCACAATCGAATAAAGCATGAAGGTGTTATAAGTCGAAGAAAGTTTTCAAAAATCGAAAAAATTATAAAATTGCGATTTTCACGAGAAATAATTTTTTGATTGCGCTACAAAAAAGTGGCAGTTCTAAGTTTAAAGATTTCAAAGGCCTCCAGAAAATTTCATCGCCATTGGAGTATCGGTTTAGCCGGAATAGTGTTAACAGACAGACAAAAATACAAAAAAAAGAAAAAACATTCCGGATTTTTTTCTCCAGTGTAGTGAAATGGAATCTTCGCTTCGCTCATCTAATAAAACCTTACAGTTTTCAATGTTAAGGATGGTAGGAACAAAAGGTGTGAAATATCGCTTGTCTCCCGGCGGATTATATTTTTCAGATTATTATTATTCTTTATTTATCTAATACAGAATTCACATTCCTGAGAACATTAGACAATAGAGCAATGAACCTTCGTGCCAAATTTCATGTTGATTGTTCAAGGTGCCTCACGGGCGAGTGCTGGATATCAAGGTAATAATAATATACACTATTATAGGGGTGGGGGTTGAATAAATGTAGTTGGGGAGATATGGGTCGATTGGATGAAAACACATCAATACATAATTTGAATTAATAATTTGAATCAAAATAATATTTCGGGTTCGAGCTATGAATTATTTCAATTTTAGGGGGTGATTTAGGGGATGTTAAGAGTGAAGCATGTATATGCCTCCCGGCTTATTTTTAATTCTGATATTATTATATCTACCTCCATGCCAAATTTCGCGCTGGTAACGGAATTTGCAATATTTTTCCGCCAACAGATCTGGTGAATTTTCACGTAGACAATAGTGTATACACATAAGGCGCGCTAAGGTAGAGGGTGGAGCCAACTGCAATGACCGTGAATTTAGTTCCCATGAGACGATAATAAAATCGTATTTTCTAGCTAATTATTAATAAATAGAATATATTTGTCTCATGGGATCCAAATAAATAGAATATATTTGTCTCATGGGATCCAAATCCCATTTGATACAAATCTCATGGGATCCAAACGATAATTTGGATCCTGTGAGAATTGTTTCATTTAGGATTTAGTTCCCGCGAGACAGAAACAATTAATAATTAAAATATAATTTTAAAACAAGCTTATTTGGATCCCGTGAGATTTGGATCATTTAGGATTTGGATCTCGTGAGATTCTCCCCTTGTGGATCAAACGGGATTGTTTCATGGGATCCAAATCCCAAATGATCCAAATCCCAATTGATCCAAATCTCATGGGAACTAAATAAATAATTTTTAAATATATTATATATGGTTTTAATATTTTATTATATCATAATATTATCGTCTCATGGGAACTAAATTCTCATGGGCTCCAAATCGAGCAGACGCGATTAAATCTGTTATATTTTAATTAAACAACAAATATTTAGTTCCCATGAGAATTTAGTTCCTATGAGACGATAATAAAATCGTATTTTCCAGATAATTATTGATAAATAGAATATATTTGTCTCATCTAATTGGCTGAAAATTTGACCAGTAGAATAGGTCGGTTTCAAAGGTAACGCCCATAGCAGTATACCGGCATAGTACATCTTCTTTCAGCTTGGTTCCCACACGTCCGAAGCAACGCACGCCTGATTTGTTAGCGTACGCATTTTCACAGAAATGGCGTGTTTTTCACTTCGCCAACACGATTAGCTTTCCATTGAGATTAGATTTATGAATAAATATGAGGAAATATAAGTAGAAATAATGTAGGCTACTTCTAATTGCGCAATTGGTGATCAAATTAGTGAGAGCTGTTAGCGGAAAAATATTGCAAATCCGGATACCAGCGCCAAATTTTGCATGGGGGTAGATAAAAATATCAGAATTAAAAATCCGCCGGGAGGCAAGCGATATCTCACCCCCAACACCCCCTAAATCATCCCCTAAAATTAGAATAATTCTTAGCTCTAACCCAAAAAAAGAATTTTTATTCAAATTAGTTATTAAAATTATGTTTTAATGTGTTTTAATCCAATCGGCCTATTCTCATTTCCTAAACTACATTTTTTCAACCCCCATCCCTAATTGTTTATAATATTTTTACCTTGATTTCCAGCATTTACCAGTGAGACACCTAGGGAGTTATCAGCATGAAATTTGGCATGATGGTTCATAATAACCTGAAAAATAATAATCCGCCGGGAGGCAAGCGATATTCCACCCCTTTTGTTCTCTACCACCCTTAACTTTGGGAAAAACGTAAGGAAGTATTTAATATATTTTGAATATTTTAATTGCTGATTAAAATTATGAGTCGATGTGTTATAGTCCAGTCAACAAATCATTCATACAAAACAAACAATTTTTTCACCCCCAACCCTAATAATCATACTTTTAGTGACAAACACTGTTTAGTAAGTTACCAACATGAAATTTGACATGGTGGTAGATAAAAATATAAGAATTACTATTTCGTTGGGAGGCAAACAATATTTTACCCCTAGTGCCCTCTATCATCCCTTAAAATTGGATTTGGTACTAGGTCGTATTCAATACATTGAAATTATTAAAATTATCCAATAATATTATGCTCAAGCATGTTTCCATCCAATCAACCTAATTTCTCGTGTTTTTTCTACCCCCACCCCTAATAGTGATTTTTTTCATCAACACTTATTAGCATGAAATTTGGCATATATAGGGATGTAAAATATCTAGACCCGGATTCATGTACATCCTGGGTATAGGTGGTATAACCATGGTATAACGACGGTATAAGGACTGGACCCCAATTCTTGAGTTCGTGGGAGATGAGTTGAAAACGCAATTTGAAAACGAAGTCGTTTTCGTTTTCGAAGGAATTGGTATTCTTGAACGGTATCGTGGAAAACGTCATGGGTTGTGAGTTGAAAGCATTATATAGGATGTCTATGGTTGAAAGAGTATCACGAAATCCAAACACTTTAAAAAGATTTGCGTATAGCAAAGAGCTCGAAAAAGTTCTATATTTATTCTAGATGGCAGTGCCTTCATAAACGCAGGCCAATCGAAAGACAAGTTGTATGAAATGATTTGATTGTTGCAATTATGTAAACAAACAGTTGAGCAAGTTCATATCAAAACAATGTTGTGCTGGCATAGGGTTGGCTAGGCTTGTCAAACATGTAATGTAAGTATGAATTTTACTAGTCCTATAGCCAAATGGAACTTTAGACCTACACTGTTGTATTATAAATAATTTTCTACATCTGGGCCTAGGCCAGGGACGGTTTCTGATTTGTTTTATGAGAGTATAATAACACCTTTTCTCGTTCCACACAAAGAAGAAAATTTTTAAATGTCCGCCATTTGTTTACGTATCGCATTTTCCCCCGCCTAACTCTGCTTATACCGTCAACAAGTGTCAAGTAACTATGGTTACTTGTTGATTATATGCCAAGTGTTTAAGGCTTATTTTAAAACCTTTATTTGGAAGCCTTCCAACAACTTTTTCAACTTTTTTTTTCAAAAGAGACTATCATTCTATAACCTTAATGTCCATGTAAAATATGAACATTGTAGCCCCACCCGTCTGGTCAGAATCGCGGGCCCGACGTATTAGATGTTAGCAGTAGCTAGCAGTAGCTAGCAGTAGCTAACATCCTTAAAGTGATTTTGAGCATGTTTGAAGACATTTTTTCACCAAGAAGGAATGGTCGTACCCCAATAAAATTTGGCATGTGTTGTCAGGTACCTAAATCCCCTCGATTGTGATAGTTTTCAAGTTCACATCACGTTACATGACGGCTGGGTAACACCTCGAAATCACCCCAACTCTGCTTGGTGTATAAGGTGCTTGAGTGTGTAGCGCACCGCGGCTTGGCTGCGGCGCCCTAACGGGCACCTAGATAGAGCTCAGTGGAATCGTGTTAACAGACACACAAAAATACAAAAAAAAAGTTAAAAGAAAAAAAACATTCCGGATTTTTCTCTCCAGTGTATAGTGAAATTGAATCTTCGCTTCGCTATCCAAAAAACGCAGGCCTATCTATTGTGCATAATTACAAGAATAATTAATTACAAATAATTTATAAAATGTTACTTTTTCTCTAAAAATTAGTTCTAGAAATAAACTAGGTACCCACTTAAGCCAATAAGTATGCGATCATACACTGATGTTAAATCGATGCTATTATATAACATAAAACGTACCACATCCAGTGTCCAGTGTCTGTCTACTTCCTATAAACTTAAACAATTGCAGACAGATATTATTATATTATGTCCTAATAAACACATTTGCTTATTGTGCAAAACGTCCGGTATTGAAGTACAAACATTATATGACTGGATTCATTCATCGTTGCCGGATTGCCGTGCATGTGTCAACAGAGATTGATAACGTGGGTCTAAATTGGTAGTGATTTGGCATTTTGTCTCTGTAGACATTTTGGATTACATTTTACAGTTAAATTTGTGTACTAGACTAGAGTATATAGACCTACTAGCTACAGCATATCATTCGAAAGATTGAAGTCAGTTATGAAGAACATTTTATTTTATAGTGACAGAAATATATGAGTACCTTGAAGGTGAAGTACATCGTTATTTCCTAAGAAGTTTGAACCGACAGTAGCTAGTTTTGGCACCCTTGCATTCCAATTAGTACTAACATGCCTGAGAGTCCCTGAATAATTCATTTCTATTTGAGTAGCCATATTATGAAGAACCACTTTAAAATGGAAAAAAGTGGCGAAGTGCAACTTTCATAAAAAAAAATCATCGATTTCATTTTAAATTGTGGCAGATATAATTTCAGGGATTTTGAAGGTGTTCAGAAAATTTCGTCTAAATTGGAGTAGCCGTTTGGCCGAAATAGTAAGAATAAACGCAGAAACAATTAAAAATTAAACATTCCATATGTTTTTCTGCAAAGTAGTGTAGTGAAGTCTCCGCTTCGCTCACTACACTAAATTTGCATAAAATAATAACGTATAATAATACCCCCCCCCCCCCCCCCCTCCCTGCGGAGAAATGTAGACCCAAATATTATGGTAGGAATTGATTATTTTGGAGAAGAAATCCACTTGTTGGCCAGTTGGCCAGTGGTGGGTGAGGGGTACAAGGGTGCCAAAAGGGTCAATTGTGCTGAACTGTTTAACCGTTTTAATTTTTCTAAGGCCAAACCGTTGAACGAAATCTATTTTTAGCTTTTGATTCGTGTAAGGAATGACATATAGAATTTTATCCATATTTTTATTTTCTTGTAGGTATCGGATATAACTTTTTTGAGTTTTCCAAATCAAAGTCAAAATGGCCCCAAATTGTTCGTTTTGATTAAAAGTGATATATTCTGAATGGGAAGTCTTTTGGAAAGTATTTTGAAGTCGAAACCCATTTGTTGTCCAGTTGGCCAGTGGTGGATGCGGGTAAGGGGGTGTTTTCAACAGTTTTTATTATTTCAGGGCGAAAGCGTTGAGGGAAATTTTTTTTTAGACTTTTGATTCGAGTAAGTGATGAAAAATAGAATGTTATATACGTTTTTCTTTTCTTTTATGTCACGGAAATACCATTTTTGATTTTTCCAAAAAGGGGTAAAAAAGGGTATCATTTTGGCGTATACATTTACTTGTTTGAAAGTTACCCGAGTGGCGGTTAGGAATAACAGGGGAGTCAAAATGGTAAATTTTGCAAAACCCAATTGGGGCGATAAGTATAATTATTCTTAACTTTACCTTGAAAATGAACCTTTATTTAATGGACTTTTCTGCATGTAATATATTTTTGTTGTGAATTCAAGTCCATCCTCGTATATCTTCACTCTCAACAACGTATCTGCCTGTTTTAATTTCGATGTCTCTAGGATCATCTTCAACTTTGGATCCATCGTTTGCGTTTTCAACATCAACTCATTTGGGAGCACGTAGCCTTCGGGTCACGTGTAGAGAAGACAATCTGGTGTTACCGACCAGCCATGATCGTGTTGTTCATGTATATCGTGCACTGCGTCTGATGCTTTACAGTTGACATCATCATAGCATTGCATGATCATTTGCAGGCAGAATATGCAAACGTAAAGATGATTTGCATGCATGGTGGTAGTAAGCCTAGATCAGTGCCGTTGTAGTTTGTTAGTGGTTTCAACGATTACACATTTGAAGTCGTTTTTTAAAAAAAGATGGTAGCAATTCTCGTGAACATCAACAGTACTGGTACTGGTCTCCGTCTCCCAATACTGGTACAAGGCAAGTAATCCTTTCTAATTAGTCGCACTGAGTTTCCCTAACATCTGAGTTGTCAAGCAACATAAATGTGTCCTCAAATTCGGAGTGTTTATCTAATAGTTAAAAAGATTAACGCTGTAGGCTGTAGGGGCTGTATTTTTTTCTCAATTTTTTGTACATGTGGGATATCACAAGTTTATTTTTCTATATTGCATTGCTAATTAATAAAAAATTCATTCATGGTTTAGAAATTGGTGGCAATTTGAACCCTAACAGGCAGAGCAATAGAAACAATAAACAAAATTGTAAACCCTGAATAAGCTTCAATAGGCTTATATAAGAACTTCAATTTCGACAACTTAAACTTAACCTTTTCAAATTTGTTGGTAAAAATCGTTGTTACAAAATACCGACGAATTAGTCACTAGACGTAATATTGAACCACACTGATTTTGAGCGTGTTACAACCTACTTTTTTTTAACTACTAAGGAAAGTTCGTACCCAAATTAAAATTGGCTTGTGTTGTCATGTACCTAATTACTCCCGGTTGTGGTAGTTTTCAATTTCATTTCACATTCCATGATGGCTGGATGACACCTCGAAAACGCTCCACCTCTGGTAGCAATATAAGGTGCCTGAGTGTACTAGCGCACCGCTACTTGACTGCGGTGCATTGTTAGTGTTGGAGTACCTAGATTGGGAATCGTCGTAAATCAATACCATTGTTTTATATCCTTAAACATGGCTGACGAGAAACGAAAAGGTTAAAAATTTTCTTCGACAGATATTTCAGTCAGGATTGTCGACGTCAGTGGAACTATTAAAATGTCGAATTATTATCACAAATCTTGGTAACGAGTTATGCTCACATATCGAGTGTTATAATTTCAAAAATGTCTTAAGAGTGAGTGCTATAGTCAGGAAAATTTACTATTTGGGTTGGGGTTGGATAAAACGTGTTTGCGGAAGGGAGATTTGGTTGATTGTACCGAAATATTATGTTAAAAAGTAATTTTATTGAATAATATCAATACTCAATAATGTTTAGAGTACCACCTGTAATACCCTTCCCAAGTGTAATGGATGGAAGGCAGATAGGGGTGATATATCGTTTGCCTCACAACGGAGTATTAATTCTTATATTGTTATCTGCCACCATGCCAAATTTCATGCTGGTAACTTACTTTACAGTGTTTGTCACTAAAAATATAATTATTAGGGGTGGGGGTGGACAAATTTGGGCTTTGGAATGAATGTTTTGTTAATTGGACTTGTCTTAAATATACTGACACATAATTTTAATAAGCATTTGAAATACCTATTCAATTTGTATAAAATAAAACCAAACCTAATGTTAAGGATGGTAGGGAACAATAGGGGTAAAATATTGCTTGCCTGCCGGCGGATTATATTTTTCAGATTATAATGTACCTTCGTGCCAAATTTCATATTGATTGCTCAAGGTGCCTCACTGGCGAGTGCTGAAAATCAAGGTAATAATAATATAAACTATTATAGGGGTGGGGGTTGAATAAATGTAGTTGAGGAGATAATAATGGGTTGATTGGGTGAATCCACATCTATACACAATTTTAATTAGTAATTTGAATCAAAAATAATATTTTGGGTTCGAGCTATGAATTATTTCAATTTTAGGGGATGATTTAGGGGATGTTAAGAGTGAAGCATGTATATTCCTCCCGGCTTATTTTTAATTCTGATATTATTATATCTACCTCCATGCCGAATTTCGCGCTGGTAACCGGATTTGTATTATTTTTTTTATTTTTATTGGTAGGGAACAATAGGGGTAAAATATTGCTTGCCTCCCGGCGGATTATATTTTTCAGATTATAATGTACCTTCGTGCCAAATTTCATATTGATTGCTCAAGGTGCCTCACTGGCGAGTGCTGAAAATCAAGGTAATAATAATATAAACTATTATAGGGGTGGGGGTTGAATAAATGTAGTTGAGGAGATAATAATGGGTTGATTGGGTGAATCCACATCTATACACAATTTTAATTAGTAATTTGAATCAAAAATAATATTTTGGGTTCGAGCTATGAATTATTTCAATTTTAGGGGATGATTTAGGGGATGTTAAGAGTGAAGCATGTATATTCCTCCCGGCTTATTTTTAATTCTGATATTATTATATCTACCTCCATGCCGAATTTCGCGCTGGTAACCGGATTTGTATTATTTTTCCGCCAACAGATCTGGTGAATTTTCATGAAGACAATAGTGTATACACATTGTTGAGGGTGGAGCCAACGGCAATGACCATGAATTTAGTTCCCATGAGACGATAATAAAATCGTATTTTCCAGCTAATTATTAATAAATAGAATATATTTGTCTCATGGGATCCAAATAAATAGAATTAATTTGTCTCATGGGATCCAAATAAATCGAATATAATTGTCTCATGGGATCCAAATCCCATTTGATCTAAATCTCATGGGATCCAAACTAAAATTTGGATCCCCTGAGAATTGTATCGTTTAGGATTTAGTTCCCGTGAGACAGAATAAAATTATAATAAAAAATAATTTTAAAATAAGCACATTTGGATCCCGTGAGATTTGGATCATTTAGGATTTGGTTCCCGTGAGACTCTCCCATTAATAATATAATAATAATTATTATTATTATTTATTTATTTATTTATTTATTTTTCTTATTGAAATTCATATCTCTTATACATTTTTTATCAAACAAGTTCGGCCATCCACAAGCTGCACAGGACAGCTTAACTGTGGAATATGTTACATTAAAGAAAATCATACATGTGAAATAATGGTTTTTAAATAATTCGATAATTCAAAATTCTAGATAGCAATACAATAATTAGTGAAGTAACAGGAAGAAACAGTAAGCAGTGAATGACTCAGCGTGTAAAAAAAAATATATATATATATATATAACACTAAAATAAAAGATTAAAATAGTAGATAAAAACAAGTAATTAATGTGCAAATTAAATACTTATACTAGCCAAAAAACATTTTTGTGAAGCAACAGTTTGCAGATAATACAGTGAATAAACAGTGAATAGAACAGATATAGAACAGTGAAATATTAGATTGCTAATTCATTTACATCAAATTATGAAACACTTATGTAACAAATACATAAGTACAAATACACAACAACCCTAACTTCACATATTTCGTAATAAAAATGCCTTTAGTTCTCTTTTGATTTCATAAATAGTCTCTAAATCTCTGATGTTCTTTGGAATACTATTAAAATAGAAAGGTATAGTGTAGCTTAGTGTTCTTTTACCATACTTATTTGCAACCCGTGGCAACCGGTATACTTCCGAAGATTTGGAGCGAGTAGAAGTAGTGTGATTTATACAATTTTTGTGAGTATTAACGAAAAAATGTTTCAAAACTAGTTTATATGTGAATAATTTCTGTAAAGGTAAAACGTTTTGTAATAATAATAATAATAATAATAATAGTAATAACAATAATAATAATAATAATAATAATAATAATAATAATAATAATAATAATAATAATAATAATATTAATGATGCCCCCCCTCCAAACCTAACCTTATCACACGTACAACTTAAGTGCCCCGATAATGAGCAAGTACCACTTTAACTCATAAATAGCAGAATCCCAAAATTGCTTAACTCTATTGTGGTTACCGAAATGGGGGTTAAGAATGGCTTACTCCTAAATCTAACTCCGTTTTTTAGAGGCTAAAGGGGGCCCTGAGCAGTAAAGTAACCAGACATGTTAGCCAAAATTATTATCAAAATAACAAATATCAGCGAACAATTAAATGATTATAACAAAAAATAGAGAGTCAAAACCATTGCGTCGTTAAAAAAATAAATAAAAGGATCTGCCCCAGCCGGATTCGAACCAGCGACCTCCAGGGTGCTAACCTGGTGTGCTACCCACTACACCATTGGGGCATATGTTAAAAAGAATGTGGAAACTTATATCTATATTACACTGGTGCAAAGCACTTGGCAACAATGAAAAGCTCGTTGCCATGGAGACAGTGCACTCGGCGCCAGCAGCACAGAAGGCGGTGCACCGATCATCACAACTACGCGCGCGCGACATTTAAATTATGTTTATCTATGACGAATCGTGTGCGTTAGTTTTTGTTCATGTTAGGTTTAATAATTGATTTAATAAGGATCACGAAATCGGAAACTATTGGTGTATATCTTAATTATTTCGAGTATTTCGAACTGTTTTGGTGGTGAAAGTGTGAGCGCGGGAACTCCTAAAACCCGAAGGTGCGTTTAAACGCACCTATACAAATGTCGTCTAATCTTAGGGTGTGTCTACATTATAGATCACAAGTCCAGGTCAAGGTCTGGGTCTAGGTCCAAATCAAAGTCCACGTCCATAAACGTAACTCCAGTCCTCGTGCTTCCTTTTTGAGCGAGCGTAGCGAGCGTCTCCACTTGACTTTATGGCTCGAATGTCTTTTTTTTCTGTTACTGCTTAGGTACAGGTCGCACCGTTTCTCTGATCGACCTGAAATTTTGCACACATGTACATACCACCTAGGCGGGTTGCTGTATAGTTTTTGAACAAAATCCGATCGTTGGTTATAAAAAATAAAAAATAAAAAAATAAAAAAATAAAATGTTCCGATCGTTATGAAATTTTGCAGGTTCAATAAGTACAACATTCTCTCCTATTTTACAAATTTTCAGCTAAATCGGTCATGACCTTAAAAACTTATTGGTATGTAACTTTATGGGAATGTCGTACTCGGGTCGTGTTGCACGTACCGGTGCTCGCTCAACAACGCGACGGGACTTTAGCGTTTTCCTAGTTATATAAATATGTTAGCCAGCGGTTCTCAACCTGTTTTCCGCTGCGACACACATGACTAAGTAGTGAGGGGATCCCCTACGCGACGCACCTACCTGGGTGAACCCACATTTCATCGAAATAATATTTAACCAGCTTAATATAAACCTTACTTTATTGTTAAATTTTGCAATTTACAATACACAATAACTTACCAATGTGTGCCAATGTGCAAATGTCACATTCTTCCTCATCAGTGGTGGGTTACCTGGGACAGATGTAAAATTCACACACTTTCTCAATACGAGGGCGAATTGTGGACAAACTGACGCGCATCTCACTATCACCATCAAGATGTCTCGATCTGTTCTTTGATTCGATTGCTTTTAAAGTTGAGAAAGCTGCCTCGCACAGGTATTAATTGGAGAAGTGATGTAAAACACACATAGCCTTGTTAACAATTGCAGGTACTCATTTTGAAGTGATCCAAAATGAATCAAGAGAGATCGCTTGAAATCTTGAATTTAGAACTGTATCTGAAGTAAATTCAATCAACTTTTCTTTTTCTGGATAGGCCTACGTTAGGTATGACATGTCGTTTCATCTGTTCATCAGAAACTGCAAATGGAGACATAACTCATTAAATTACTTTTGTTGAAAAGGAAAGAAAGTATTTCTTCAAACCAGCTCATGAAGACAGGTCATGTGTTGAATTATATATTTCAACACTAGTTTTTTTTCTTCCGAAAAACAAGTTTGGCACCAAAAATACATAGCGATATGTACGTTTTCACACACGCGCGCGACTCGGCACCTCCATCGTTTGTATAAATTGGGACGAATTTTCTGTAGGCTACCCGGCACCTCCACCAAAATCATGTTTTTTAAATACTCAATTTCGAGTACCAAATACTCGACTCGACTTGAATTTTCGGGTACTCGCACACCCCTAGTTGTCACTCACTTTCTATTCACCCCTAGAACTTTGGTGGTATATAGCGTTCATGCAAGTGGCGTACATCAAAAGACTTCGATATAACAATAAATAAACAAAATACTTGTGGCACACCTCACAACTGATCGCGACACAGTAGTTGAGAACCGCTAGCCTATATAATAGCATGCTTTGTAAATTCTATTATTTCATCTTATTCTTCACACCGTTATCTTTAACTGTTTTTATTTTGGGCTGTGCAAAATTTTCCAATTTCCATCTATGTGATAGTTATTGTTCCAACGAAATTATTTCAACAAACAGCAATCAAAACATCGTTCCTTTAAAAGTGTATTCTTACCACATACCAGTACCAGTAGTGACAGTGCGTGCCCTTTAGTATTCTCGTCTGTATATTCAGAAACACTACACATGAATTATTAAGTTAATCGTCTCGGTAACTTATAGTTTGTTTGTTTTTTTAATTCGGGATTGATTTTTATGTATCGTATTCAAAAATGGTTGCAAAAACGTAGTTTTAGAGTTCAGCAATTATCCAATCTTAACTTGATATTACATTAATATTGAATACGTTGCTGCTTGTTGAAGTCCCTACTGTACTAGCTAATCTAGACTCACCTACTGATTCATTGTCGAAACCCCCCATGAGCTCATGACGTGTACAGGAGAATCCAGATAGTGGACGAAGCCTTCGTAGTGCGATCACGCTATCCTCGGTGCATGGAGGTGCCGGGTCACCAAAAGCTTTCTTTTTCTAGGTCAACGTCAACAAAAACATGTCTTAATCGTAGGTCATGTTTGTTTTTAATCGCGAGTCTTGACACACACACAGGCGGAGGGGAAAGTGGGCACCTACGCTACGCTCCCTTTAATTTACCGGAATTCAGTTCTTTAAATCTTCCTAAAATTAGAAACGATTTTTAATCACAAGCTGCAATTTGCGGAGAACGTTAGTCTGGTAATCAGGGTATCAAATCACAAATCAGACGGGAACAATTAAGCAAAGGTCGTGATAAGTATTATAAAGTCAGGGCACTGTATTTCAGGGTAGGGTTACTTGAAATATGACACCTGCTAACAACCAACCCATCAATTAAATTGATTGAAATTACATTCAAAACTCCACAAATGTAGGTAGAAACTCACAATAAAATTAAGCTATTCGCTACGTGCTTATAATAACTACGATAATCTCCTCCAATACTATAACCAATTAACCGTCAATAAATTTAGAATAATTAAAACAAAAAGTTCTCAAATATAGAACGAACCATTTTAAACGAAAAAGTTCGTTATTGATCCTTTCTCGACAATAATTTCGAATGATATCTATAATTTTCTATAGACTTTAATACCTAATACTCATAACGCGCTCGATATGCTAATATGCGGAATACGTGGGGTGTTAGCTATTAAAATATGGCAAACTTTGTGATAATATTAATTGTATGGCTATCCAATAAAGCTTTTTCAATGGGAGCATCATTGTCTCTTAAATACATATGTTCGTTGAATGAAAACTTACCCTGTAGGCCTACATGTATTTCACGTTGTTGCACAGTGTGTTTTGTGCAGCGCTCTCGGCCATGACAGGGTATAGGTAGACTTTGTGTGTGTGTGGGGGGGGGGGGGGGGGGCAGAAACTTATCTGGATTATGATAGCGGCTTACAGAACTTAACCCGATTTTTTGGTAGTTCCAGTTTGGAATAAATTTCTTGGTCCAAACTCAGAAGTGTGATTTAAAAGGGGAAGTCCATTATATTTACGCCAGTGCTAAGCAATGGCCAAATGTTGGTTGCATAGGTTCATTTCAAGTACAATGGTCGATACCATCAGTAATTTTGATACGATTATCCTAATCTTGCATTATATGACTTTTTTCTTACGCCAAAGCAAAAAACGCATAGAATGCACCATATGTACTACAAACGTTTCAAAACGTCGGAGAGTATGGACAAGATTGCGTGAAACAGACCGACGCCCATAATGTTGGCGGGAATGTTTAAGATTTATAACAATTATTGACTATATAATGTGTGCATGACTCGTCCCAAAAAAGTAAAAAGCTTGGTAATTTCTTTAATTAACAACCGCCGATCTACTAGTCACTCCTCACTAGCTTCGCCTTACCAAAGCCAAGCAGAAACCAAATTTATTTCAAATATGTCTCTATGGGTTAGATAATCTACAATAAAGAGATGATTTTAGATCATTACGGTCATTATATTGTAAGTAACTAATGTATAATATATATATATAATTCAATAAAAGTGTTGATGGTCTCACTAATAGTACAACGGAGATTTCGTTCATAATCATAAGCAGATCGAACTGCGCTACTTTATTGAGCAGATGACAGTAAATTAAACTTGTTTAATCATGATATGCTTGGCTAAGAGCAGTGTAACTACTGACATCTTAAACTATCAGCTCTCAGAAGTTAGAATCTAAACATATTTTTAGGAAATTGGACCTCAACAGCAAGATATAGTTACAAAAATAAGCCCACCTTCTTATTCTACGTAGATAAACCTATGCCTAGAATAAATCCAAAGTGCATTGGAAAGCGGGTAATGCTACGTCTGCCTGATCGAGCCCGCATCCCTGGGAGAGATGGAGCTGTACCCTAACCGTAAGAGATGCGTTCACTCGGCTGACTGACACGGCCGATGTATTCTCCCGGACGCGCAATTATAGGGCTCTACAGTAACGCTTTTCAAATCATTTACTCAAAAACAAACAAACAAACAAAAAAGGATTTTGAATTTTGTAAAAAAAAAATCATATTTGTGGATTGATCCTGGCTGATTAACATGACAATATTGATTATCTAAGACTGTAGGACTGTCCATGTACGCTTTTTTGACAACTATATGTTTAGTTTCAAATACGTCGGATTCTTGCCGGCCGAGCGAAAAGTCAAAACATGTGTCCTTTCCCCTCTTAGATTAGTTCACCCTTATTTTATTTGGAACATCAGCAGCAGTGAAACTACTTTTAATAAAACGGGTACTTTTGTGATTAATAAACCTTCTTCTTATAAGTAATTTTCACCTTTGATTGAATTCAAAATGGAATAAGGGTTATATAACTTCAAATCCTCTTTTTACGTACTTATTCCCCCTATACGATCCTAGGGGATGAGCGATAACTTTTGAAGCCAAATTGCTTTCTTTGACGGTACAAAACTCGTAAAAACCACACATGTGTATACCGAGTGACGAAAAAGACGCGCTGAAGCGAGATCACAGATGTTCGACAAGGAGAACACGATCAACTACTTGTTTGTACATGTAGATACAGATGTGTAATGAAAGATGTAACGATTTCATTGCTCGAAAACTAAAATGTTCACTTAACATATTTTCTTATAGTTTAAAAACAAATACTGAATTAAGATAATGAATATGAAATTTATATTTTTCTGGTGGATTGCGCCGGAACGCAGTATCGAGCCTTCTCTAAAATATGCTTATTTTAAAATCAGCTTCTAATCACGAGATAATGATTTATTTTTTTTTTATTTTTTTTTTATTTTAGAACTACTTATTGTAATTGCATCCGGCGGCTGGGGCTTTGGGCCAGACCCCTAATTATCCCACACCACCTCGTGAAACTTTCAAATCCGTGTAAACCACCACTTACTTATCCCCTTGAAAAGCTCTGAATATGATTACACCTTTTCATACCAATTTTACTCCATTTCACACACTTTCTTTCCAATCTGCTAATCCTAGCTCGGCGCTAACTTCCTGGCGACATGTGTCACCTCTTATCGCATCTAATCAATTCTATGATTGCTTTCCAGCACCCCTCTGTGCGTCCACTTTGCCACAAGAGATTTAATTCGTAATTACATCCCATGTTTAATATTATTTACAATTGTGTTTCTCGCTTTCTATATTACAAATTGCTACTTACTTCGTAATACTTTGTGTTTCTATCATCCCTCTAGCCTCCAATCAACTAATTTCCTCTTATGCTAGTTCAACTTCTTACCCATATCACTATTCAGAGACTTTTGACATTTCAGTACCATCGCAATCCTAAAATGAATACATTTGTATTCATTACACTTTAGTCGACCCACTTAGTCACAGAGCCCATTTTTATTGGACTCGTGCCAATATTTGTTGACAATGTTAAATGTAATTTCGAAAAGTCTTGAACGCTATTCTGTGTGTTTCATATACAATCTGGACCACTTTTTAACTCCAATTTTCACCCCAAAAAATGTAATCTTTGGTAGCTTGTTAACAAAGGGTATGTGCACGTCGTGATCGGAGAATATTTCAAATAATAATTGTTTCCTACTCAGGTTTTAAATGACTACCAAATATCACTTTGGTGGCCTATTGACGATCAGCGAACAGAAAAAACAGATAAATCAAACATTATTTTGAAAATGTGCCACACCCTCTAATTGGACAATTGAATTAGTTTCAAAACGTTGCAGAATAAACATCTTCATTCTGCACAGCAAAATCGTTTGCTTGCACAGTTTGCAAGTGTGTGTTTGGGGGGGGTATAATCTATACATGTGGTCCATGACTCTATAGTGAGGTGCAGGAATAAGGTCGTGTATATAATTCAACCATAAGTCGTTACCTGTAAATACAACTTTGTGTAGTTGCTAATGAGTAATAATGGATAAATGTACACCCCTACCATAGAAGATATTATTATTGGCTCGTTGGTCTTTGTGTGGCTTATTGGTTTTGTGGTTAGCGTCGCTCTGCTTCCAATACATAAGGTCCAGGGTTCGGTTCCCGCTATAGGCAGAAGTTTTTAAACTTCTGATTTGGACTTAAGTTCATCAGTTCTTGGGTTAGGGATAAACGGTGACTTTGGAGCCGTCCTAGCAACGAGGCACATAATACATTCAAAGTTGTTCTGAATCGGCCTTGTTGATTCTGGTGTTGATCCGCGGGTGTTCTCAGTTCTCACTGTCCATACCACTGATTGCTATATTTCCTTTTCCTATTTCACTCATAGCGATCATACCTCATTATATCGATCTTTGGTTGGTTATCGCTCACTCGTCTATTGCGTCGGGGCCTACAGGGTTGGCTTGGTCGCTTTGGTTTAATGTTCCCCACTGAAAATTAGTAAGACTCTAAATACGAATTTATTTGTAAGCTATTCTTTGTTCTTTACTTAATTTTTCAACAGTACAGAGAAAAAAACTTATTTCCTTATATTTCATACCATCCCATTCAACGTGATAATAATAATGATTGCTATCGAATGGCATCGAATACATTAGTTCTTTGTTCAAAAACTTATTCCTGCAGCCCATCATTAAAACGTATTATTATTTTGGATGATTAAATAAATCAAAGTATACAAATAATTAGGAAGTCCTTAGTTCCTTTCCTTCTACGATGCTAATATACAACTATAATTAGTTGAATTATCTTCTCTAAGTAACTGGATATTCTCTCGCTCTGTCTAGGGTGTATCCAATCGTATGTTTGCTTGCTCGTTTGCAATTGTTTGCTCCCTTAGCTGTCAGTTAGCATCAGGGGCAAGATGCAGAAGCTCAAGAAATGTAGTTTGTTAAGCAAAGAAGAAATGAAATGTAAACTCATTTACTGAAATGCTTGCGAGAAACAGTGACAGACAAAAATATAATGAATGAATTTTAAATAAATTTGTGTTTCCAACGATGTTATAATGAGTATGAAATGCAATGTAGCTCTTGTAGAAGAGTTCAAGTATACTAATGAGAACATAACTTGCACTTCATTAAAACTTATTTATCGACTTCCGACTGATTCCTTAAGTTCACGGAATGTTAATAAACAGTTAAATGAATGAAAACGGGATTATATACCAAATCAAAATAGCTTTTTTTGTAGAGGGACAAGACCTCACAATAAGCTATTGTATTTATATGGAAAAAACAATAAAGTGCAAACAAATAAATTTGGTGTGGTGAATTTGTTTATATTGCAAAAAATCCTTACCACATACAAGGAAAATGGTTTACGGTCGTTATGACATTTTGTTACAGACGGTGCAATAAGAGTTTTGTATCGGCGTACAAAATTAATCGTGCTACCTAAGTTTTTATGGGGGCGAAACTTAGGTCTGAAGAATATATACAAATATATCACTGCTCAACATTTTATTTTGCGCTTGAATAGTGTTATTTAAACACGTTATAATAGCCAGTCTTGTCAGACATAGTTTAATAAAATGTCAACATTTCGTTCAATCTTCTAAATAAAATGCATGATTTTCTCTGTATGTTTTCTCATCCATATTTCGGAAATTGTGTAAAATTTAACCATTCACTTATAGTGTGAGAGCACTTATTATTAACGAAATCGATATTAACAATTTAAACCATATTTTAAAATATCGCCTTGTTGTATATGACGCTTGTACCGATATTGTAGACTATCATTATTAAAAAAAATGTCTTTGTTATAATATGACGCTTGGACCTATATTGTAGCCTATAGAACTTGATTATGTGAACTTGGTGGTCGAATAGACTTACCTGGTAGGGACACTTCGTGCCTTGAAGCAGCTATCCTAGGGAGTAAAGTTAGTGAAACACAGTTTCAACACCAACTTTCCGAAACCCTCTATACCTTGTGCCTCCCCTAACCCTAAGCCACATTCGGTTCTGTATACACTCCATGCACGTAGGCGCGGCGGATCTCATGTTTACGCCGCATGAAGCGAGGTGCACGCCGGCTACAGGATTTAAAGCGAGCCTAGGGAAAACATTGAAAGCTTAACTCGTTAAAGGATTTTCTTGCCGAGATATATTTTACTGGATCATTTTTGTGAATATTTACGTTTTTATATTAGCTTTGAATCAGTTTTGCCAGCGATCCCTCTAGTCAGTTCAGAACAATGAGGCACATTTTGACACATTTAATACCTAGTTGATACGTCTGGGGGGCACTATTTCGATACCAAAACAAATATGGATACCATTTGGATTCCATTTGAATGTCACTTAAATACTATTTCGATGTCATTTGAAAATCATTTGGATGTCATTTAGATGTCACTTTGGATACCATTTGGATATCATTTGGAAACCATTAGAATATCATTTGGATGTCATTTGGATATCGTTTGGAAACCATTTGGATATCATTTTGGTGTCATTTAGACACCATTAGAATGCCATTTGGGTACTATTTTGATATCAAATATTTGTATAAATCCAGGGCTCGCGGTGATCAGTGTTATGTACAGATGCGCCACCCTTTTATCATCAGCCCACACATAAATACCGAGTAACATAATATTTCTAGTTTTCATGCATTGATTTATGAAGGAAATTCAACTAATATTTCACAAATCACACAAAGTAAATTGTAATTTAATCCACATGGACTGAATTGCGAACTAATACAATTGTTTCAACCTGTAAAAAAAAATGCTACTTTGTGTCGACTTCGTTATTGCAAATGTAATGTGAAGCTCAATGATTCATCATATCATTGAACGTATGCAATATCAATCAATTATCTATCCGCGGTGGCACATACGATAAAAGCGCAAGTCCGAAGCGTATGGCTCTACGAGGACGTGGGTTTGATGTTGTCCGCGGTGGCACATACGATTAGGGTGCTGGTCCGAAGCGTGTGGCTCTACGAGGACGTGGGTTCGATTTCGTCCGCGGTGGCACATACAATAAGGGCGCTGGTCCGAAGCGTATGGCTCTACGAGGCACGTAGGGTTCGATGACCTCCACGGTGGTACATACGA
This sequence comes from Sweltsa coloradensis, assembly GCA_024449915.1. Classification (NCBI taxonomy): domain Eukaryota; kingdom Metazoa; phylum Arthropoda; class Insecta; order Plecoptera; family Chloroperlidae; genus Sweltsa; species Sweltsa coloradensis. The sequence continues at coordinate 84,687 of JAMZAV010001167.1, forward strand.
ACAGGGCGCTGGTCCGAACTCCGAAGCGTATGGCTCTACGAGGACGTGTTCGATGTCGTCCACACTGGCACATACAATTAGCGCGCTGGTCTGAAGCGTATGGCTCTACGAGGACGTGGGTTCGATGTCGTCCGCGGTGGCACATACAATAAGGGCGCCGGTCCGAAGCGTATGGCTCTACGAGGACGTGGGTTGTTCGTCCGCGGTGGCACATACAATAAGGGCGCCGGTCCGAAGCGTATGGCTCTACGAGGACGTGGGTTCGATATCGTCCGCGGTGGCACATACAATAAGGGCGCTGGTCCGAAGCGTATGGCTCTACGAGGACGTGGGTTCGATGTCGTCCGCGGTGGCACATACAATAAGGGCGCTGGTCCGAAGCGTGTGGCTCTACGAGGACGTGGGTTCGATGTTGTCCGCGGTGGCACATACCTACAAAACATCGAACAACAAATTGAAATATCCCAAGCGATAGACAAAATTTCACGAACACTACAATGAAATTACCCTAGCAATAGACCAAATTTCATCGAACACTAGTACAATGACATCACCCTAGCACAAAACATAAAAAAACACAAACAAAACAAATCACAAAACAAAACAAAAAACCTCGAACAACATAATTCTCTAGCTATAGACATCACATAAAAGCGCTGTGATCGCTTGTTTGTTGGAATATTCGTCGTTGGAACTGCAAAACCTCCTATTAGTGTTTTCTGAAATTGTTCAGGAGACACAAAAAACGATATTGATTTAAACCTCCTATCTGCAAATGTCTGCAAAAAAGTTACAAAATTTCAGACGTTGCAAAAACACCTATCAGAATGCCAAGATAAACAGATTTTGCTTTAAAATGACGTTGTTTGTTTGACTCATCTTTATATTAGATAACAACAGTGTAACTTTAGCTTTCTATAATTGCTATGAGAATATGATCAACAATCAGTAATTGTTTAAAAACATCCTGGCGAAACTCCGTACAGAAACAGCGTCTTTCATGCCTTATACTCATAGGAGGTTTTGCAGACACTTTTCAAGCCCACACTGATAGGAGGTTTTACTAAACCACTATTTAAACGCATTTCCATTGGTCAGAATGGATCATTTGATCATACACAGATGCCTAGGAATAACATACTGCCAACGAGATAAAAATACATGTTTCCAGAAAAAGTGCTGGTGGAGGTTTTGCAGTTCCACGACGAATATATATCATCCGTTTATGTTATTAACAATTCAGGTACACTACGTTGTCGTATACCATTAACAAGCACTGCTACCTATACATGTTCTACATATCATTTGTATTGTTTCATATATGAGTCTGTAGAAAATGCATAATAGTTATTATATAATTATTTAAAAAAATAAAATACAGAATATTATTTCATTCATTGAGTGGCAACCAACCGTTATAGGCACCGTGTTATTCACCAAGCTCGTAAAATAAATTAATCCGTTCCAAAAACGTTTTCGGTTATTATGTTTTCTTACTGGTGTCTTCCCACAGTGCCGCTTCCCGTAAGGCCATCACCTTTTTTTTCCCTCTATGCCATCATTACTACCTGTCGATAAAGACCATGTTACAGGAAGCGTTGATGGCCTAAGGGGAATTGATTTATTCCCCTTTGGCCAACACCCTGCATTTCATTATGGAAAATACAAAGAAGGTTTGTTGGCGTTGGGGTAATTGATTTATTCCCGTTAGGCCAACAGCGTATATGCATCGTTTACGGTAAGGAGCGGGGTGTTGTTGGCGTTGGGGTAATTGATTCATTCCCCTTAGGCCAACACCTTTATTTTTTATATTAATTTACTAAAAGAACATGATGAGTCCAATTATTGTTTATACTAATTAAACCTTGCATTTCATTATGGAAAATACAAAGAAGGTTTGTTACCGTAAATGATACATATACGCTGTTGGCCTAACGGGAATAAATCAATTACCCCAAGGCCAACAACACCCCGCTCCTTACCGTAAACGATGCATACACGCTGTTGGCCTAAGGGGAATAAATCAATTACCCCAAGGCCAACAAACCTTCTTTGTATTTTCGATAATGAAATGCAGGGTGTTGGCCTAAGGGGAATAAATCAATTCCCCTTAGGCCAACAAGTGTAACATGGTCTTTATCGACAGGTAGTAATGATGGCATAGGGGGAAAAAAAAGGTTGATGGCCTTACGGGAAGCGGCACTGTGGGACGGCTCCTTCTTACTGGGTGGTATTCTTGTATTGTAACTAAATAACCGGATCCCATCTGCCATCCTAGATATATTGGTCTCGACAAAGTTCACTTTTTACGACTTTCAGGATGTTCGATATAATTCAATTTGCGTTTCTGTTCAAAAAAGTGTTTTCCCCGATACTGGCACATTTGTTGTACGTGCGTCGTGTGTGCGGTGATCATATAAACGACGTTGGATAGTAATACTTTCCGTGGCAACGGTACGTTTAATAAGCCAGACAATGCTTAGTATATTTGAATGTTCATTGCGTTTGCCGTGTGCGTGTCAATTAAAAGGATTAGTAAAGTTAAACCAAAAAAAAAATGTAATAAAATATAATGTAACCACTTATCTTTACAAAGATCAAATCTTCTATTATATGCCCCATGCTTGCATTGCAGTTCTTCTCGACGAATAGGTGATACAAATTCCATTTTATTATTAAATAAATAAATAAATAAATAAATAAAGGATCAATTAAAGATTTAACATAATTTAAATTGAACCACTCACGACTATTTTGATTTTTAATAATAATTGGATGAGCGAAGCGAAGACTTCAATTTCACTGACCCCCAAAAAATTTAGCTCGGGTGTTTTTTTTTTTTTTTTTTGTTTTTTTTGTTTTTGTCTGTTTGTTAACTCTCTACCAGGCAAACGACATATCCGATCTTGATGAAAATTTGACAGGACCTTCGAAATCTCTGAACTTAGAGGTGTATTGTTTTTTGGTACAATCGAAGAAATATTTCTCATGAATATCGTACTTTTACGATTTTTTTCGATTTTTAGTGCGTTATTTTCGTGACATTTGGGCCAATTCTGACCAAACGGGTGGGGCTACAACGTTCATATTGTACATGAACATTAAGGTTATGGCGATGTAGTACCTTTTGAAAGAAAAAGTTGAAAAAATTAGCCAGAATCCATAGAAATAAAGCTTTTAATATAAGTTTTTTGATTTTTTGTGCGATATTTTCGTGCCATTTGGGCCAATTCTGACCAAACGGGTGGGGCTACAACGTTCATATTATACACGGACATTAAGGTTATGGTGATGTAGTACCTTTTGAAATAAAAAGTTGAAAAAGTTAGGCAGAATCCATAGAAATAAAGCTTTAATATAAGTTTTTTTTACGGTAAATAATACCAATTGACAGGTAACAATAGAAACTTGACAACAATCACCTACAATGCGTAGGCAGCAAAACAAAGCAATTGCAAAAGTAAATATATCCCACGCAAACAAAAATTTTAAAAAGCTCATCCATCAACGCGGCGGGACTTTAGCGTTTTCCTAGTGTTTTCATGTTCATCTAACACATTTACTATAAAATTTATAAACGGTTATAGCTCCGAAATGCCATCAATTTAATGCACGAATGCATGACATTTAAGAGAAAATCGTGAAAGTACGTTTGCTGTTATTTTAGACAAGAATATGTGTTACAAGCAGGAAACAAATCAGCTTTTCTACCAACATGACAAGCGTGAGTTTTTGTGATGTAATAATAGTTTATCGATGTTTGTTTGAAGATAGCTTCACCCCCTATTTCGAGTATTCCCGTCCCCGTTACCCGAGTATGCAAAATATCTACTGATGTTTTGTGTTTAATGCCAAATAAACGAAACGAAACGAACCGGATCCAAACAAATAGCAAGCTGACCTAGGTACCCAACTATGATAAAATCTTTTTTAACTGCATGTGATATTAGCATCAGTACTGGACTCAAAATTGGGTAATTTTTTGGTCACTATTCTAAAAGAATTTCTAGAAGGCCTACGGATCATTATCGAAACAATAGACCGTAACGTAAAATTGCATTAATTAAATTTACTTTTTGGAAATTTTAAATTTTGAATTTTGTATTTGTTCTATTCCTCATATTTTAATATTCTCATAAACAAATCTCTTCAACAGCAGGATAAAATATTCAATGAAACATATGAAAATAATAATATATGAAACATATATTCGTTATTGTATATGGATTACAACGTAATATAATTTAAATAGTGTATAATTACTACAAGACATGCGTTACTGAATGTTCATTAGACTATAGGAGTTTAATTGGTATAAGGGCCCGTCAACTGCAAGGCCATAATGCGCCACATTAGCCTATGATTGGCTATCGGGACATTCGAATCAAAAGATCAGTTACCGACAATGGGAACAAAATTACAACTAAATTAGCTACCTCGATCTACCGAAAGCCCACTCACTCAAACCGATATATCAATTTTAAATCAAATCACCCGTTATCAGTCAAGAAAGGCATAATCAGCTGTTTAACCGCTAGGGCACAAAACAACTGCTCGGACCCAATTAGCTTGAAAACAGAACAACAATTACTGGCAGACGTATTCACAGCTATTGGGTATCATAAAAAGTTAACAACTAATGTTCTAAATAGTCATGCCACTAAACAAAAACGTAAAGAGGACATACCACGCACTACAATGTCGATACAATATTCTTGGATTCTCTGAAAAATGCCGTCGCATCACGAAGAAGTTTAATGTCAGAACTGTATTCATATCATCACACACGTTATACGTAGCATAATTTCGAAAACAAAACCCAGCGATCCAAAAGAATGCAAGAAATATAATTTACACCATACCATGTGACTGTGAACAAGAGTACATTGGGGAAACATTAAGACCAGTAAACATCCGCATAGGTGAACATAAAAAAAAAACAATAGAAGGGAAGACCAGGATGCCATCAAAGTTAAAAGATCATTTCGACGTGTGCAAGGAAAACATCAATTGGGAGTGGGTTAAAATAATCTTAAAAGAAGAGGATGCCGACATTAGGAATAGAAAAGAAGCTGCAGTCATGTCATGCATTGAAAATGTAATTAGCCAGGCCACAAAAGAATTCAGCCCCATATGGCGCAATCTAGTCAGGGAAGAAGTCACTAGGGCACAACAACGGGTGGAAGCCTCCGGAAACACAGTGAGATTGCCACTGTGTCAGTATCTGACGATGGAGACGGACGTCACCGAAAATTCACACAAGTAAGTGTTTATAATATAGACCTCGGTTAGTAGTTTAATACACTTGTCGAATAATATAATATATTATATATATATATATATATATATATATATATATTGGATTGTTGTAGGTTTTCGCGGCCCGTCATAGGATAAAAACAAGGATCTTGGGTAAAACCGCGTCGAAAATAAGATGAACCAGGGCAGAACCTGGGCGTCCACCGACGTTTCGTCTGTACTACGTCAAGACATTTTCAAGGTTGACTGTGACTACGGAGGTTGGAGTCACATTTTCAAGGTTGACTGTGACTCTACGGAGGTTGGAGTCACAGTGACTCCGACGTAGTACAGACGAAACGTCGTGGACGCCAGGTTCTGCCCTGGTTCATCTTATTTTCGACGCGGTTTTACCCAAGATTCTTGTTTTTATCATATATATAAGTTTGTTTTTATTTTTTTGTGTTGCTGATGTTTTGTTTTTATGTTTTATACCAACTCTTCTGAAAATGGAAGCCTATAGTCTTCTGAAACGTTGAAGTTTTAATTAAATATTCGTTTTAAACATTCAATATAGCGTGATTATTTCCGTAAAGTGTAACATAACATAAACCATGAATCACGAAAGCCTACAACAGAACATATATGTATATATGTTTAACCTTGGCTTTATAGTAGGCGACTATGACGTTGTTATGTTAGTACTTTAGACAGAAATTAAAAAAGTGACTACACCGGGGTTTGAACCCGGGACCATAGCTGTCCGGGCTATGCTCTTACCAACTGAGCTATACAGCCACCAATTTAAAACTGTCTAAATTCTTGGTCTGTTTTGTACATTGTTAGTAATGTGTGTAAAGCAGCTGAATGCACTGCCTTTTAGACTACATACGAAATTAACTCGAGAATACAAACCATCTCTGTACTACTGATCTCTGTAACCCTAGAGTTGGGAACCCAACTCTAGGGTTACAAAGATGGTTTGTATTCTCCAGTTAATTTCGTATGTAGTTTAAAAGGCAGTGCATTCAGCTGCTCTACACACATTATTAACAAATGACAATGTACAAAACAGACCAAGAATTTAGACAGTTTTAAAATGGTGGCTGCATAGCTCAGTTGGTAAGAGCATAGCCCGGACCTTAGACAAGGCCCGGACAGCTAAGGTCCCGGGTTCAAACCCCGGTGTGTAGTCACTTTTTTAATTTCTGTCTAAAGTACTAATATATATTGTATATATAGGTCTAGTCTGGAAGAGAATTTCTAATTTGAGAGTCGTCCGTTTAAACTTGCTATTATGCTTTAATATGTCTTATCTTATAATATGACTTATGTTATATTATTAATTTTTAAAAGTATTTTTAGAGGGGTGACGAGAATCGCCCAAGTGTGTCCCGATACAAAACGAGCCTTTTATTATGTAACGTCACTCTTAGCCGCTTGCGGAGAATAATGCATACAAAACAAAAACAATATTTAATTAAACTGATAAGACAGATATTATAGGAACTCAAATTGGTGTCATCGATTTTTAAATTCCTCCTACCTGAATTAGTAAATGAGCCATTCCATTCCGTGCACTAATTTTATACATCTTAACTCCACTGTAATGTAGGCCATTCTTTTTTCTCATCGTTTATTCTATAGTGGTAGTAAATTCTAGCAGTCATGGTCTAAACTACATCCTAAATGGTATGTGAGCATAGAAAATGACAGATTTAGCTATGGTGACGGGTGAGAGCCGCTAGTGCGGGGGCAATACCACGCAAGGGTGCGCCTCATGCAGGCGCCGGGAGTAGGGGTGTGGGGGTTGATCGTAGCGATAAATTATTTGCAAATTACGAAACGTGATACTTTTACGGTGTGGTGGAGAGAGTAATAGAAGTTTGCGCGTACTGTGGCTCGAACCCTGACTGTACGGGTCACCGCGTGGGACCAATTATATTTAACATCTATAGTAGGCTAGATCTCCAGTCATTGGTCCACTGGCGTGTTAATTAGAAGCCATCTTGAAATTGGTCACTTTCTATGTTAAATTAGGTTGTAGCGATTTGTAGCCAGAATATTTTTCAAGAAGGCTGTCAGGTTGACAGGTGAGCATACTAGCCATTAACACCAATGATTACTAAACTTCCTTATGCAATAACTTCTTATTGTTTCTGATTGTGCATTCCCACTGCACAAGCTAAAACCATATTAAACAATCCAGAAAAATACTTAATCGCATTTAAAACATAATGTAAAGTAAAGCATAAATTGAAACGCCACATCGCCATCTTGAATAGGTCAGATTGACGCTTCAATTAGGTACGCTAGCGCCTGTACGGACGTAATGGAAACTGGGGATCTAGCCTACTATAGATGTTAAATATCATTGCATGGGACTAAAGGACAAACTTAAAACTAAGCATGATTTTATTTTTAAATAGATCAATGAGATGAATACATTCGTGCGTTTGTTTGTGAAGAATGGTTTTCATTTACTGTAGGGTCGAATATGCTTTATGAGTTTAAAAAGATGTTGTTTGCTTCGAATCAAATATTAAGTCAACCGTATGGCTACCATGTATCATTTTGGTAATGGGACATGGCAACAAATAAACAAACGCTTTCGCACCTGCTAACTAACTCAAGCGTCGACTTGTGGATCGACAGTGACATCTAAGTAGATTGATTTGACCCCCAGGCGCAGTTTGGTAGACTTAGCACTGCGCTCCCCAGGGATCAAATCCCGTCCACAGACAGGCAATCCTTACAAAAAGTTTTTTTCCGAGGTTTCTTCATTTGAAAATGTGAATGCAAGGAATTGAGTCTTATATTAAACAGCCCTCTGACATCCCTTCACGATTGTCCAAACTCCAATATACTTAGGTAGACACCTAAAAGAGGCCTGCATTGCACCCAGGGCAGATTCCACACGCAATTATTATTATTAGTGGAATGAATATTCTGCTGAAATATTTATATTAATTTATATAAATTAGTTGATACATACTGTTTTAGAAGTACTTCAAAGTAGATTTTAACAAGTAACTATGCATTATGCTCAAAATTAATATAGATTCACTTTGATGTCGATCGCACTCCATAGCAATTTGCTGCATGTCACCCCATTTCTACGGCAAATTGCCTCGTTACCAAAGTATTATCAGTGTAAATTTTTGTACACAAAAACGAGACTGTTTCTACCGCCTTGGCGTCAAACTTAATTAATTAAGGGGAGTTGAATCGTCAGTGAAGCAGAATTCACCCGTCTGACAAGAAAGCCTCGAGCTGATTACTGTTCACTTAATTACAGCGCTAAAGAGGCAGTATCAAATTTCCTCGTCTCGAGTATTGACTAGAGGCGAGGCCATTAAAACCTCTAGCTGCGGCATTACACTTGCTTCTTGTTTTTAAAATGTAAACTACAAAGATATGCGATTGAAATATACTTAGTGACATTAAGTCGTTCTGCTTCTAATGTTGTGTTCGTAAGTAAATTATTTAGTTGCTCTGGTGTGTCTAGACGCACGTGCGCACAGCCCTCAAGTACTCATCAAGGTTAAAGCTGATTGAAGTTTGTACCCCCAAGGCAGCTCTCAAGATAAAAACACTGCTCATTTAAAATTTAATCATCTTTCTATAAGAAAAACATTTGCCAGTGAAATGTTCCTGCATTGACAATTTAATCCTGGGCAAATTTTTCTTCTCGACGAAGGACGGTGTTGGCTTTCTTATTTTTACGAGAAATAAATTACAGGCGTCCAAAGCTGTCGAGTGAAGATAATACTAATGAGAATATTGTGAGGAGAGACTAAAGAACAGGCGGCATTATCTTGTAGACATTGAACCATATTTAGGAGAACATTTTAGAGGCAACGTACAAATAGGGGTAAAAGAGAGAGGGAGAGAGAGAGAGAGAGAGAGAGAGATTGATATTGTTATTGATATTGATATTGATATTGATATTGATATTGATATTTATTGGCTTAAAGGCGTGCTACATAGGGCTATGGAGCCCCTTTAATTGTAGCCAACCTCTATAATATACATGTATTAGTACATAGTATGGTTACATATGAAATATACAATATGATATTATAAGTTATGCGTAAGAATATAATAAATCTAATACAAATATTAACTCCATGCCAGTACTTAATTATATATTATATTTTTATACTAATAGTGATTCTAAAACCAAAATTATCAACATTATCACTGAACTGCTAAAACTAATGCAAATATTTACAGTGAAACAATGTTTATTTTATACCGAAGCATTATGTTAATTAGTAATAATATTAGGAATAGTAATAGTAATAATTAGTCTTAAAATAAAATACCTGTTCCTAATTTAAAAATAGAGCGAACATATTCTGACGCACGTTTGAAGGATACCCTTTTTGTTGGTTTGTTATTGGTAAGTAGAAAGTAGAGTATGGTGGATTTTACTCCTGAGCATGGTGGCTGAATTTTTGGAATAGGTTTGCAGTAGATATTTGTTCCAGAGGCGGCTTGCTGTTATGATAAATGATTTGTTGCATTTCACCGTACGATGTTTTGGTATTTGAAGTGTGTTAGCTGTGTGTCTGTTTGTGCGATTATGGATACTCTCCTTACGGTTGAAAGACTTAAAGAGGTAATGGGGGCATTGCGACTTCATTATTTTTGAAATAAGTACGACAATTGATAGGGTACGCCTATCGACGAGTTTTAGCCACTTGAGCTCAATATAATATGGTGTGATATGCTCGTCGCGTCTCACATCAGCAATGAATCGAACACATGCGTTTTGTACTCTCTGTAATTTAATATTGAGTGTAACTGATAAATCATTGTAGACTACGGATGCATAGTCTATAATGGGAAATATAAGAGACTGAATGACAACTTTACGTACTGAGAAGGGGAGAAACGGACAATTTAGTTTCAGTTGGTGCATGACATGACTTTCCTTGTTAATTTGTTTACATGAGGAGTCCATGAGAGTGTTTCGTCTACTTCGAGTCCTAGGTTGTTAACTGATTGCTGATAGGGTACTATAGTATTGTTTATTGTGATCGGAGGAAGTAGTGCTTTATCTAATTTGCTAAGTAGCTTTTTATAACCAAGTAATATTAGCTGCGTTTTCGATACATTGAGAGTCAAGTTGTGGTCATTTGTATAAGTAACTAAAAGATGTCACTGTTTGTGCAGTCAATGGCGCGTAGAGCATCCCGAGATAAAAAGTGAATATACACTTGTAAGTCATCTGCATACATATGGTGGTTAGAATGTTCAAAGTTGATAGATATGTCGTTGATATATATTGAGAACATTAGAGGCCCAAGGACTGATCCTTGAGGGACGCCGATTGATATTGAAACCCAAGGGGAGGCACTGTTGTCATAGACTACTTGTTGACACCGATTGGATAGATAAGAAGCGAACCAGGAAATTGCTGCATCCGCCACGCCAATATTGGCAAGTTTAGCAAGGAGCAACTCGTGATGCACGCAATCAAATGCCTTGCTGAAGTCAAACAATGTTAAGAGAGTCATTTCTTTTCTGTCCATTGCAAAGCGAATGTCATCGGTGACTTTAATTAATGCTGTAGTGGTATTATACCCCTTTCTGAAACCAGATTGGAAACTACTCAAAACGTTATATTTGGAGAGATAGGCTTGAAGCTGTTCGTGGACAATTTTTCAAGAATTTTACTTAGCACGCAGAGGAGGCTAATGGGTCTGAAATCACTGCATAATGCGGGTTTTGACAGTTTTGGAATTGGTTTAACTTGTGCCATTTCCACTGCGTTGGAAAAACACCAGACTGAAGAGAAAAATAAATATATGCAAGAGCGAAGGTAAAGTAATGCATATACATTTCTGTATTAAAGTAATTGAAATATTGTCGGGGCCCTTGGCTTTCGATTTGATTTGTTTTGCAGCTTTAATTACATCTTTTGGGTAGACGTGTGAAAAGTGAAATGCTTCACGATCAGGACGAGGTTGCGACTTATATCGGTTAATTACATGATTGATTCTATCTGGATCCGTGACTCTTGCAATGGACGTAAGTGTAGGCCTACGTTTAGAGCTTCGGCCGTTACTGACACATCAGGTGTTAGTGTACTTTGCTTTCCAATGCCTAAAGATCTTATGGCTTTCCAAAGGGTAGAAGGGGATTTCGAAGTGTTAAATAAATTGTGTGTGTACTTAATTTTTGCGTTTCGGATGGCTTGCTTTGTTTTATTACGAAGTACACGAAAAATCTCATAATCGTCACCGTTTTTAGTTTTTATATGGTGTCTCCTAGCAGAGTCTCGGTCATTTATAAGCCGTTTAATGTCCAGAGTCATCCACGGTGCTGGTGGGTGCTTAGCCCGTACTGTTTTAAGGGGAGCATGTTTGTCATACAGTCCAGTGAGTAACGAGGAGAAAGTATCTACCTTTTCGTCAATATCCCTGATTACTGCGATTTCACGCCACTTTGTTTCATGAGCATCCGCAAAAAATGCATCCGAGCCAAATTTAGAAAAGTCCCTGTATGTTATTAACTTAGGTGTGTATTTAGGAGTGTTTAGAGAAAAGACAGCGAGAGAGAGAGAGAGAGAGAGAGAGAGAGAGAGAGAGAGAGAGAACTGAATATTGTGAGGAGAGACTAAAGAACAGGCGGCAAAGATATTATTTAGGAGTATATTTTAGAGGCAACGTACAAAGAGGGGATATACAGAGGATATACATAATATGAAAACGGTTTTTTGTTGTGTCTAGAAACTAGCAAGATTTTGGCATTTTGGGATATGAATTGCCTGGAATTAGATATTATTGGAACAATAGAGTCAACGCCACTATTTTCCATGGTCCTTGCGTTTGCGAATCTAGATCATTATGTGTTTCAATCTTATTTATACTTAGGGCCGGTTTCACCAAGCTATAAGTTCCAGTTATTTTAGTTATCTGCTAGTAAGGTAGATGAGGGTTTCCACCAACTTTAATTTAAACTTTAAATCCTGGTTGTCATAAATTATTTCTGCTTGAAGTTAGCCAATCTTAAGATAACATTTATGTGGGGTGGAGACGAGTTTAAGTGCTCAGCTTTCTGTTTTTTTTTTTCGGGTATACTGTTTTTATAACACCGTTATCAAATTTCATACGAAAGTCAATAAGGAAGAATAAAATTAAGATATCAAATACGCGTATTCCTAAATTAATTAATTGGTTTTGAATTAAAAATTAGCGAAATCACCATAATTTAATCCATTTTGTTCAACTTCGGGAATTTATTCCAAGTCTATAGATTTTTTGACGCAAATTTGCACACTGGATATCAACGTTTACATCAATGTTAACGCGTAGGTTAATTTGGTTTTATCGCAAGATAAACGGTTTGATGAGAATTTCCTGAATTGAAATCCATGTTTAGGATTTTCCAATTTTTCGCGTTTTGGACCTATGTCTTGCAATGAATCTTTAAGGCTTATTTTTTGCAACCAAGGGCGGATATTAATATACAAGTACTTTACTAACATTCATGTACCATTTGGTAATGATATGACCATAGATATCTTAACACCTATAGTAGGCTAGATACGCAGTCTCCAATACCTCCGCACAGGCGCGAGTGTACCAAATTGAAGCGTCAATCTCACCCATTCAAGATGGCGGTTTGGCGTTTTAATTTATGCTTTTTTAATGCAATAAAGTAGTTTACTGGATTGTTTGATATGGTTTTAGCTTGTGCAGCATGGTATTGAACAAACAGAAACAATGCAAGTTATTGCATACGGGAATTTAGTAATCATTTGGTGTTAAAGTCGATATGCTCACCCGTCAAACTGGGGCCATTTCAAAAATTTTTTCGATTAATCGCTCCATCTAAAACATGCAACTCACCATCAGAGGCTTCCAATTGTCCGAAGTGGCCGCTGACTGCTAGTCTAGCCATTATATGGGATGCTATGGATATGACTAACCGTTAAGCAGAAAACCTCAACACCTGAGTGCGAGCATTTGTGTAGGGCTAAGCTCAGCGCCCCCTCTTGCTAGTGACAATTAAGTTATCTGTACGAGTACAGTACATACATTAGAAACATACATTGTTAATCTTAGATTGTTAATCTTAGATTTAAACTAGTGTGGGGTTAATGTTAATGTTAATGTTGATGTAACCTCATGTATTTCCATATTTGAATATATTCTGTAACTAAAGCCACTTAAGAGCGCAGGCTTATTTTGGTAAATAAATAATGAAATTGTATTATTTAAACCATGTGCTGCAATATAAAATAACTGACTTGGATGTCCGGTGTTAATATGAATTTAGCCAGAGAAAAGCTCGCTTGTTTTACTTAATAAACTTTTAAAATGTCTAGTTAAGCTTTGAAATATCAAAATATAAACTTAAGTTTTTGAGTGAAAAGTAAGATATATTATTAGCATACAATAGCACATTTGTGGTTTCTTTTTCACTTGACGTTCAGAAACAATTCCTAATACCGATTTAAAAATTTCATTGCCAGCGTCATTCTGTATTTTTCACTTAATTGGATTTTCATTTTGTTTTACTCTCAACATATACAACAACAACACACATACAACACACATATACAACATACATTCAATGTAAAGATAACAATATAAATTGAAGAACATGCGTTGGATGATGATGGTTTTTGTTGCTTGACGTCTCTATGCAGGCATGGTAAAGAGTGCAATATAAACCCTATATGCTCATCTTTAAACGAGGCTTTAAAATAGCGATCGCGAAGCGTAAGTCTTCAGTTAATGTTATTACTCTCTATATATAGAAGTTTCCCTTCAAGAACGTGTAATAGCAAAGTCTAGAACAATGAGACCCCCCGCATGTAGGAGTAAGCCGTAAGACCCTCCCAGCTGTAATGCCATACTGGTCAGTAAATAGATGATGCACTCTTCTAATGTATTAGAAACAGTTCTTTCAACCAACGACGCCCCTTGAACCAACAGACTAAGCTGAAGTTTGAAACTCGCTGAAAATAACCAAGCGCAGCGCTTGGAAGTTGAAGCAGCAGCAAGGGAAAACTAATTTCTAGCTTCAGTTAAAGTTGGAGATCATTAATTAATTAATTCGGAGTTCAACTCGGAACAATTCGTAAAATAAACAGAATTTTATTCGTCTTCCATCAAATGCTACACATATGTTATTTATACTGAAAGGGGTATCCACCCGCTAAAGTCAAAAAAATATTTCATTCAGGCTCAATAGTTATAGATTAAGAAAGTAACAGAAACATTATTGGGTCCAACATGATCCGAAAAATATGTCAAACTTGGTAATTTTCGAGCTAGGTCCCATCGACATAATCTCCAATAGAAAAATAACATGGGGACAACCTTAAAGCCCCGTGACCTAGGAGGATTTTGATGCAGAAAATGTAAGCCATTATTGACGTACACAACAGCCTTTTCTAAAAACTGCTATATTTTGTTTTGTAGTGGGCAGGTGGTTCAGTAAAATATGCTGATTGCCAAGAAGGGGTGTGATTTTGAAATGCATATTTTTGCGTATTTCAGTGTATATTTGTGCTCAGTTTCAAGACAAGATGTCATGCCGATCTAGTTGTCCTACTTTGGAAATCAGTTTTTTAACTAAATACGATATATGTTAAATAGATAAATAAATAAATAAATAAATAAAACGGACATTTAACATTGGTATATAAGCATGCTAAAACATTTTAGTTTTTTTTTATGGAGATAGACAATAATCAATAACATATAGCTGATATTCATCGCTTTGCAACATATGAATGTATAGAATATTTAAATAATTGTGCTTAAATGTGATTGAGGGCATTCTAAGTACTAGGCCTACCTTGGGTAGTATAATTTTCAGATATGCGGTTTAACAGATTTTTTCCTGCATACATGTTGCGGTAGACTAGCGTTTCTTATAGCATTGCTTGTCGATCGTGACAACTTACTAAATAGAACCCCAGGACTAATATTTGCTTGAGTGCGCTGCATGCATTGCATTATGCATTATTACATACAGTTTCCTCTTGCTATAAGTTGCAAGTGGTCGTTTCAGTTTAGGCCTAGCTCCCCCGGCTGGTCGTATAGCTTCTGCCGTGCACTCTCGTCTTGTGGTTCGTCCGTGGAAAACCTTGTTTCTTACTTATGATCTCTTGGAGGGTTCTGCGCGTGTGCGTTTAAAACGATGTTATGCGATAGCCCTTATTTATTATTGCCTAGGTTATAAGAAATATATCATAGTTTACAGTCAAAAGGCAACGTAATCTGCTTAACTTCTATTTACCTCATGTAAATAGAAGCGTTTAAATTAAACTACTAGATAATTTTCAAGACAGAGCGTCTGCGATTCAGCAAACAAGAAAATATTTTCTTCACGGACGACATAAAGACTAAGATGAAAGTTCAAAGCTTTCATATGTAAACACGAAAGTTTCATTCTCTTCCTTGTAAAATGACAATGGATGTCGGCTAGGTGATAACCCTGAAAGCCTCGACGAAAAGTCAGCTCTATTCTGATATTAGGATGCCGTCCATGTAGAGAGAGGGCAGAGAGTCGTGGATAACCATTTGAATCTCAATACGGCGCTAACCGAGGCAAACAGTGGGTTGGCAGGGGAAAGAAAAACTATGGGATGGGAACAATATTTACAAGGAACACACTATCGATTTAAAGCAGCCAAGATTTGGCAACGACTACTGCACAACACACATGACAGCTGGAGTCATCAGAAGAGATAAGGTTGAGTGATGGCTGATACGCGTGTGATGAGTGATGGCTGATACGGGTGTGATGAGTGATGGCTGATACGCGTGTGATGAGTGATGGCTGATACGCGTGTGATGAGTGATGGCTGATACGCGTGTGATGAGTGATGGCTGATACGCGTGTAATGAGTGATGGCTGATACGCGTGTGATGAGTGATGGCTGATACGCGTGTGATGAGTGATGGCTGATACGCGTGTGATGAGTGATGGCTGATACGCGTGTGATGAGTGATGACTGATACGCGTGTGATGAGTGATGGCTGATACGCGCGTGATGAGTGATGGCTGATACGCTGGTTAAAGGGGCTAAAAACCCCAAAAATTTTTTTTTACCACGTGATCTATAGCACAATACTACACTTAAATGACCGTTATAAATATTATATCTTGGAACTGTGATTTAACACGAATTTTTTAATTTTTTAGATCCAGAAAGTGGCAAAAATTGGTGTTTTGGAAAATTTCCTAAATCGGCTATAACCTGCTTCTCTTTTGGTCCACATAGATACTAGAGCATAGTACCAATCTAAAATGCCCCTTTATAACATCGTGTCTTGAAACTGTGCCCAAATATACCCTCAAACACGCAAAAATATGCATTCCAAAATCACACCCCGTCTTGGTAATCAGCATATTTTGACCGAACTACTTGCCCAAATTACAAAACAAAATATAGAGAATTTACAGAAAAGGCTGTCGAGTACGTAAATAAGGGCAATGTTTTTTTGGATCGAATTCCTCCAAGGTCACGGAGCATAAAAAGGTACCTATCCATGTTATTTCTTATGGGAGATTTTTGCCGATGGGACCTAGCTCGAAAAATGTCATGTTTGACAATTTTTTGTGAGGTCATGGTGGCCCCAATAATTTATCTGTTGATTGCTTAATTCATTACTAGTTAGCCTGAATGAAATTTTTTTTTGAGTTTAGCGGTTAAATACCCCTTTAAGGTCGGAATGATACGCGTCTGATGAGTAAGGTGACCATATTTTGAAAGTTACAAACCAGGACAATCATTCAAGTGTAGCATATGTACCCCACGGACCATTTAGTGGTCTGGGGTAGTGCCCCTGGCCGCCAGAGGCGATTTTTTAAAGATGTATTTACGTCCAATGACCAGAAAATAGCTTTCTGACATGAAATCTGAATTAAATACGGTTGTAATGCGTACATTTGTTTAGTCATCTTTATCTAGTGGCTCAAAAATGATATTACAAAACAAAATACAAACATTCATCAGATAATGTATTGATGAGGTCATACACAATGAAGGCTTATCAATAAGAATAAAGAAATTTGAAAATGCATTTAATTTGTATAATATTTATGGTTAAACTTTTAATACACTTTGGCTTTACAACGAAATAATAAGACTGTGTAGGTCCAAATTGAATATTAATTAGTATCATAAGACTCAGGTTACTATTATGGCTAAGTAGTCAGCATTGGTAAGGTAGCGCCAACAATATTATAGGCGTAATAATTTTTACGTTTTCACACACGTGCGCGACCCGGCACCTCCACCAAAATCATTAATAATACTCGCGGCGAAAATTTTCCAGAGCTTTCTCTTGGTGATGGACTTTTTCACTCTGATGTATCATTATTTGGGATGTAGAAAAATGCAAATGCTCATTTTTAGTCCACAACCTTCTTTCTATTTTACTCCTCCCATCATCCCGATAACACCATCGCATAAGAAGCTCAATATTAAATGCTATCTGAATATTATCATTTTATACTGTATGTATTTTGTAAAAAGAATCCCACAAAAACAAGATCCAGCATGTGAAAATAAATACCAAGACATTTATCAAACATTCCATTTGAAAATAAGATGACTGAAAGAAAATATTTTTCGCAATGTATAAGAATTTATATTTTTGTTACAAAAGAGTTTTGAAGTGCACAGTGCACACACACACACGACACACATTCAGATGCAATCTTATAGCGTAAACGTTCAATATGTCATATTGACAAATGAGGAAGTTCTTGAAGCAGCAAATGGGAAATCATTAATCACCTCTCGCTTTTCATTCCAAATCTGATAACTTCATCAGTTTTTTTTTTATCTAAACTTCTCTTCTAGGATATTGTATTTCTGTTTTTCTCTGGTTTGGCAATTTTCCAACGCAAGGAAAAATACACCGGCCATGAAATATACGGCTTGCGGACATTCCGTTTTTATCTAGGTTTCATATCTTTACTGTCTTTAATGTTAAATACTCTTTTGGGCTATTTGCTCTTTCAAAAAAACACCTTTGAGTAGAATATGTATACACCGTAACACATTGATATAATAATTGAATATAGATAATTTAAGGTCCATGTGTAGAGCTTTTTTCAAACAGCTTGAAGTCTAAGTTAATAAGTAAATTCTGAGTTAAACGAAGAAAACTGATTCCTCATTGTCTTTTTTGCTTAGTCGAAATGTGGCTGCTAAGTTTCTTTAAAAATATTAAAGTTGTTTGGACTTACTTATTGTGTTTTGGAAAAAAAATAACAATAACATATTATGTTTTAGTTACATTATATTGAAGAAGGGAGTGGTTTAAGAGACTTTCACAAGTTCGAAAATAATACTCGGGCCCTATTTGGTGCTTAAAATAGTTTAATTTGAATATTTTGAAAAAAAAAATTTTTTTGTTCACGATCTTTTGTTAT
The DNA here is from genome assembly GCA_024449915.1 of Sweltsa coloradensis. Lineage (NCBI taxonomy): Eukaryota > Metazoa > Arthropoda > Insecta > Plecoptera > Chloroperlidae > Sweltsa > Sweltsa coloradensis. The sequence continues at coordinate 103,341 of JAMZAV010001167.1, forward strand.
TTACTAGCAACTGTCAGGGTTCTTTAGTCACCGTGCAAAACTGAGTTCCATTGGTGGAAATGGACAAAAAGCGGTTAAAAGAGGCATTAATGCGTTAGAAAAAAAATCATTTTTAATAGGCTTTAACCCTCGTTGTATTATACTAGGCCGCTTCGCGAACGCTTCTTCCAGTCGCGTCGTTGGATGAGCTTTTTTGGAATATTTATGTCCAATGATTACGTTTTTATGTGGAATCTCCTTACTTTTTCTATAGTTACTTTATACTTTGTTTCAGTTTACACTGTAAAAGGCTTTATTAAACTTTATTTCTATGAATTTTACCAACTTTCAACTATTTTTCACGAGCACTAATACATAATCTTATGTCAATTAAAATTGGTTGTAGCCCACCGTTGGTCAAATCGGGCCCAAATATCCAAAATTCGTTTAAAAACCGAGAAAAAACGAATAAAGAACGATTTTCTAAGAAATTTTTTCAAATGTTCTCTAAAATCAAACATAATGATCTTAGTGATTTAACGTTCCCTAAGTTTTACAATATTGGAGTAGCCGTTTACCAATATCACGAAATATCGCACTAAAAATAAAAAGTCGTAAAAGTACGGGTATTTATGAGGAAATATTAATTCGATGACTCAAACAATCAGCTCTAAGTCAGAGATTCGAAGGTCCATCCAATTTCACAGATCGCATATGCCGTTTGCCCGGTATGAGAGCGACAAACAGACAAAACTACAAAACAAACACCGAGCTATTTTCTTGAGGTAACGTAGTAAAAAACAAACAAAAAAACACAAAGTCAAATTGAAGTCTTCGCTTCGCTCATCCAATAATATATATCATATATTGATAGGGGCCTACGTTTATCCTTTTATTATCACGTTTCACGTAAGAACTTTTTTATATATTTATTCTTCGTGACCTGATAATAGAAAATTTAGAAACAAGACAAAGTAAGTTGTACTTCTTCTTAAAAGTGGCTGGTGTAAGTAAGCAGTTACTAATAGCAAAACCTTTTGTTCTAAATGTGTTTACGACAAGTCACATGACAATAAAACCAGTAGAGTCATTGGGAACGGTTTTCTAGCATTGTTCTAATGTATTCAGTCTGAGATAGTAAACTAGACATTAGTGGGATTACCCCTTCAACTGAACCCTGCGGTCTCTTAGGAAGCAGCGAGCGTTGAGCGTAAGCTTAGGTAGGACGGATGTGGAGATGGGTCGGAGTCAGTAACGGGGTTGAGGTGAAGTGCTCATCATGCACACGTCTGGTGACTCGACTCACTTCAAAGCCATATTGTACTTCAAAGTCGTATGCAATTCACAATTCACATGATATAAGTCGTTCTGCTTTACTCAACCCTATGGTTGTAAGAGCTAAGTCAGATGAAGGAGAGTGGGTTGTGGGGGGGGGGGGGGGGGGGGGCGTTGTCGGTGTCGTTCTGCTTGAATCCGCTGAGCCTCTTCCTACATTTGAAATTCCAACTCTGTTTTATTTATTTTGTCGAGATATGAGAAAAAGAAGTAGCATGCACATACAGGATCAAAGGAATGAGTTCGATTTTCTCTGCCATCCACGTGAGGTTGAAGTCAAGTAGGCCCAAACCAACCTGGTTGAACCTTGTAGCAATGTGAATCTGTGGAAGATCAGTATAGTATAGTGCGAAAAGATGTTTATTATTTCTAATCAAACTTGCTCAAGACAACCATGCGGATAGGAGGTTGTGGTGTGAATCTGAGGAGAGCAGAGAGATAGGGAAGAAGAGAAAGTGATGGCTTTTTTATGAGCATCTATCATGCCATTGTAAGGTGTCGTATGTGAGATTTTATGATTGTAAAGATCATTGAATTAATATTTAATAATATGAATACTAAATAAATGTAAACACCAAGGACACAGTAGGAGGTTGTAGAATAGAGTTGATGATGATGATGACGACGACGACGACGAAGAACGAAAGACGAAGACGAAGACGAAGACGAAGACGAAGACGAAGACGAAGACGAAGACGAAGACGAAGACGAAGACGAAGACGAAGACGAAGACGAAGACGAAGACGACGACGACAATAGTTTTGTTGGGTAACGTCTCAATGCTCTAAGGCTATTCGAGACGATGAGTGACGTAATAGATGAAGGTGAAGGACGATTACAAAAAATCATACCGTAAACGGGATTCAAAACCACTTCCTAATAGAGCCAGTCGCTTCGGACCAGCCCCCTAATCTTATGTCACTGGCATACCACTCTGAGCATTATCGATGTTGCGCCCTAATCGTATGTGCCACCGCTGAGCCAGAACCTAAAACTCACCTGATTTGGCTTACTTAACTAACTACGTGTATTGGAGTTAGGACAATTGTGTATGGATGCCCTTGCATTCTGAGGAAAACCTCGAGAAAATTTTCAGTCAGGATTGTTGGTCAAGACAGAATTTGAATCCGGGGCCTACCGAATCAGAATCGCGCGAACACTGTATACGTCAACGAAACTATAGCGTCGCGAGGCCTCAAAGTCTAGCGACGTCCAAATTTTACTCATGCACATCGAGTCCACTAACTATGATAAAATAATAACTGATCATAGATAAATTCAAGCGATTATTGACTGTGTGCTCGTGTATGATATAATATTCCATATAAAACAGTTAAAATTTAAAGCTGTGCACGAATAGTGGTTAGATATTAACAAGAAACACATTTTTCTAACTTATGCTAGTAGTCTGTAGGCTACAATGGAAGGTTTACCATTGTCGTACTTTGAGTAACCCTGATACTAAATTAATTTACATTTTGTTTATTTTATTTTTTATTTATTTATTTATTTATTCATCAGAATATATTTTATTGTTGGATTTCACACTCAAATGTTAAAACAAATGTGAACGTATAATGTGTAGCAACTGAATATCGTATGCCTCGCCACGCCTCGAAGGCAAGCGTCCACTTTTCACTTGTGCAGATCACATACGGTCTTATTTTACTGATCTATTGCTTTAGAGGAGAGGAATATATAACGCCGCCAGACTTGGAGGCGTCGCTACTCAATGTTTGCCCCTTAGAATGGAAACAATCCAACGTTATACGACACGAAACGGAAGTGATCCGTTTTTCCTCTGGCTCAAGGCCTAAAATGTACATAATCGTATCCAACAAATGATGAAATATTAAAATATGAATTCTTTAATGCGATTTTTGAAAAGTGATAATGTTATTTATTTTTATTTTCAAATGTGTGCACTTGATGCATGAATACAGTCTTCCAAAAGATAAACAATACTTCTAATAGCAACAATCCAATCCAACTTTTTGCTAAAACATCGATAAACGTTTAAATATATCTAATTCACAGAAAATATCTTATCTTATATGAATGTAAATATAATATATAAATATATAATTGCTTATATTTATAAATTTTAAATCGTTTGAAATTTATTGCTTTGATTTCTCATCAACGGAAAATAAACTTTATCGAAGTAAAACATTTCATGAGAAACTGTAATTATTGCACCATCGAAACTTTGTCTGGAGTTTCCTGAAGATTGTTATGACTGTCGAAAGATAAGAAAAGCATTGTTGCCTCAAATTGAATGACTTACAATGCATCCCTCTTTAGTCGTGAAAGTTCATGGAAGTTATCCCAAAGTCTCAGATCGCGCGAAGGGATGACTATTAGGCTAATATGGAATGTATTTTGAAATTTAGTAATTGAGTTTCGAACGAATGACATGGGTTTCTGAAAGCCCCTTGCATTACGTAAGTTTCAGAAACGAGGGTAAAATATATTAGTAATATCGTCCCCACAGATGACAACAAAGAGGACAAATCAATACGCGATATGGAATTGAATATTGAATTGGATTGGAAATTAATTTTGAACAAATACAAAAGTTTTCATGGGAAGCCCTCCCAGGGTGCAATTTGTTGCCCCTCTTCAGGTCTAACTAAAGGTATGTTGCTGATAGAACAATATTGTGAAGGAATGTCCGAGGGCTGTTTAAGAGGCTCAATCCCTTGAATTCGCATTAACGACAGAGGAAAAATCTTGAACAAATATTCAGTCAGGATTGCCGGTCTCGACGGGATTTGAGCCCGGGACCTCCCGAATCAGAGGACACGTAACATGTATGTGGTGCGGGCTTGAATCGCATATCTGACATGCGAGGCACTAGAGTTTTTCAAAATTTTCGAATGAATTTCAAATCAATTTAATCAAAGTTATTTCTATTTTCATTATGTATGTGAAAATGTTCGGATACGTACAAATTTATAGTCGGCTGCGCAAACATGAGTGCAAAACACTCCGTTTTTATGCAATAGAAAGCTTCGCAAACGCTTTTTCAGGCGCGTTGTTGGATGAGCGTAATTTTTTAAAAACGAAAAATAGCGTAAAATTGCGATTTTCATGAGAAATAATTTTTCGATTACGCTCAAAATTCACAAGAATAAATTAATTCATAAAATAAAATTTCTATAAAAAAACATATAAATCGAATAAAGCATGTAGGTGTTATAGGTCGAAGAATTTTTTTTTAAATCGAAAAAAATCGTAAAATTGCCATTTTTATGAGAAATAATTTTTCGATTGCGCTCAAAAACATGGCAGTTCTAAGCAAGCATGAAGTTCAGAGATTTCGAAGGCCTCCAGAAAATTTCATCGCAATTGTATTATCGGTTAAAAAACAGCCAAAAATACAGAAAAAAAACATTCCGGATTTTTATCTCCAGTGTAGTGAAATGGAATCTTCGCTTCGCTCGCTACGCTCATCCAATCATCGTTTGTAAGTCATTTATACGATTTCCAGGGCAGATATGGTTTGAAGAAAAGCGGAAGAAAGCCCGGGGATGGTGGATGGGGGAGGGCGGGGGGGGGGGGGAGGGGACGTCCTATCATCCTGAAGCCATACCCCTCTGCCCCCTACGCAATCAACATCCACAATACGTATTTAGAGATCAGTTTTTCTCAAGCATGAAACTCTTGCAGTTGATTACAACCACATTGCGGAAATTGCTTTTTGATACTGACGTCTGGCCAATGTGGCCCCCGGCCGCGCTCCACCATCTACAAACTGTTTCCGGCGTGGCGGGAAATTGAACGACTGCAGCGGATCCGCGCTCTTTACGAAACCCCGACTATTCATGAACTTCATTCAGGATGTGACACAAAACACTTGAGTGGCTATCAACTGAACGTAATAGAGAGTAACAACAAACAGTGTGCTAATTTAACGGTTAGATTTTGTTGCTCATGAATAATTTACTGAAGATTCGACAGCTCGTCTACTATATAGACCTAGTGATATCGGCAATCCTGATGAAGTTTACACGAATTTCCCCAGTCGTCGGCGGTGGCACATACTAAGAGGGCACTGGTCCGAGGCGTTTGTCTCTACGAGGACGTGGGTTCGATGTCGTCCGCGGTGGCACATACTATTAGGGCGCTGGTCCGAGGCGTATGGCTCTACGAGGACGTGGGTTCGATGTCGTCCGCGGTGGCACTTTCGATTAGGGCGCTGGTCCGAAGGCTATGGCTCTATGAAGCAGTGGGCTCGACGTCCGCGGTGGCACATTCGATTAGGGCGCTGGTCCGAGGCGTATGGCTCTATGAGGACGTGGGTTCGATGTCGTCCGCGGTGGCACTTTCGATTAGGGCGCTGGTCCGAGGCGTATGGCTCTATGAGGCAGTGGGTTCGATGTCGTCCGCGGTGGCACATTCGATTAGGGCGCTGGTTTGAAGTGTGTGGCTCTACGATGACGTGGGTTTGAATCCCGCATGTTATGGAAATTTTTTAATCGTCCTTCATCGTCATACCACTCATCGTCTCGAATCATAACGAGTTCTATAACGATTAGCTACTTATGTGTTTTGGCATGGTAAAATATGACAAATTGATTGAAACACTCTTGTTCCGTGTCTTGTTTCTTATAACTTTCCGCACTCTTAGTACAATGACCGGCCCTGAAAATCCAACCTTTACATTTTTGCGGCCCCATCCTACTTTCCACTGACATACCGCCCTAACTGACCCGGACTATTGCATTAATGGTAGTAATTTATGAGTCGTTGTTTTATACATTTGAGGTAATGAAATGAAAACTTTATTTTTAAAGTATTTTTCGTAATATTATTTAAATTGACTTGGCAGCGGGCCACCTGAGCAGCTTTATACCTATATGTAGTTAAAGGGGAAATTTAGTTTATTGTTTTAAACCTTGGTCTTGGGCATAGACGATATATAGTTGGGGTAGATATAGATATTGATTAGTTGATATATTATATTTGGAATAGATGTTGTGTCTCAATAAAGTAAACAAATATTTTTTTCGGGTTGGCTTAATCCAACAAGTACAGTCATTTGATTAAAATAAGGGTTTTGTGTTATGAGTGCAAATTTACATTATTAGGCTGTGTCTTTCGGAGAAGTTTTTGTTTTAGCACTCGAAATAGTTAGGCTAATTTCTCTTACCTCTCAGCTCGCGGTAGACAAACTCTTTCAAAGTATATATTAAAAAAAAGATCGCGCATCCAACGTTATTACAGACACCTTTTTTGCCCGATTGTATGATTATGTCCGTCGCTTGACACAATGACACAATGAAATAAAATCACGGTCCGAAGTTTAATTTTACATGCAGTTTAGACTAAACAAATACTGGTTGTCCCTCCGAAAACATTTTAAAACGCTTTTATGTAGTAAGAATATTCCTCTTTCTTTAACAGTCGAAAGAGAATACAGCCCACCTCAAGCAACAAACTCACTCTCATTCCCACGCCCACCCATGAAAATTATTTTAATTTACCAAGAAATAAGATTTCCCCACACCCCTAAACCAATTCTCCGAGATGACTTTGGAAGAAAGTTTGTTCCCTGTAGAATTCTTTCGTTCTTGTTGAATAGAATAGAGGGATACCTCCTCGTTGAAAGTGGATGACTAGTAGCATCGCACCTTTTGGCCATCCGTGAGAAAGAAATGTAGACAAACACTATGTCTATAACTTACTATGTATAGAATTGTTTACATTTTTATATGTAATAAAAATCAATTTTCGGTATTCAACGTCATCGGTTTCATAACTATTATTCGGTGACATTTAGAAAACCAAACATATGATATAGTATTATCGTATCATCGAATTTTAGAAAGAGAAAAAAAAATTGACAAATTAATGTGAGTGAAGTAAATATGCAGAAATCCATCACTTGTCGAAGCGAGAACGTATTGTTTCGCTATAAAAAGACATTCAGTAACAGAGTGACAGTGCATAGTAGACTCCCAGAGAAGAAACGAGGAGCCACCATCACACCACTTTGTAACCATTGCTTGCAAAGGGAATAGAATAATATAGAATAGAATAATACAGAATAATTGGATGAGCGTAGCGAGCGAAGCGAAGATTCCATTTCACTACACTGGAGAAAAAAATCCTGAATGTTTTTTTTTTCTTTCTTTCTTTCTGTATTTTTGTCTGTCTGTTAACACGATTCCGGCTAAACCGATACTCCGATTGCGATGAAATTTTATGGAGGCCTTCGAAATCTCTGAACTAAGAACTGCCACGTTTTTGAGCGCAATCGAAAAATTATTTCTCATGAAAATCGCAATTTTACGATTTTTTTCGATTTTTAAAAAATTTCTTCGACTTATAACTCCTACATGCTTTATCCGATTGTAATGATTTTTTCACAGAACCTTAATTTTAAGAATTAATATATTCGTGTAAAATTTGTGCGTAATCGAATAATTATTTCTTATGAAAATTTCAATATTACGATTTTTTCCTTTTTTTAAAATTACGATTAATTTAAAAAAAAAGTTAATTTTTTATTTAATTTGATTTAATTAAAAAAAAAATTCAACAAAGTTCTGATTTTTTCACAGAACAACAGAAAATCCGCAAAACACATGGCAGCTCAATTCACCAATTACGCTCATCCAACAACGCGGCGGGACTTAAGCGTTTTCCTAGTAAATATTTTTCCAATCGTCCGAGATAAACTTCATGATGAACATGCACGGGCGATCAATGTTTTAATACTTACTCTGTGCTCAAGTCCGTTGTAACCAAACACGGGAACCGGGAACGGGATTAAAATATTCGGAGCGAAGCTTTAATCAACTGATCTTTTTTTTAAAACTTTCAAATCGCGTTTTTGGTAGAGGTTCTGAATTCCGATTACACCGACTTATTGTTCATCGAGTGATTCCAGCCTTCACTCAAGGTGCAGGTGCCGAGTACATAAACGTTGTAACCAAACACGGAAACCGGGAACGGGATTAAAATATACGGAGCGAAGCTTTAATCAACTGATCGTTTTTTTTTTAAAACTTTCAAAACGCGTTTTTGGTAGAGGTTCTGAATTCCGATTACACCGACTTATTGTTCATCGAGTGATTCCAGCCTTCACTCAAGGTGCAGGTGCCGAGTACATAAATATCAACTTTCTGTGGGTCTGAGCCCCACCCCCTAACCCCGGGTCGACAACAACGCAATGTTAACAAAAAAAATCTTATCAATTGTAGGTTATTATCGTGAGAAGTGACACACGCCTAGACAGACGGACGGAAAAGTTATGCATTCATCCTATAGGTATATTCGATGTTTTTTTTTCACTTGGCAGGAATTTAATATATGCGAATTCATATTTCTTAACGGATGGGATATGAGGTATCCAAAAGAGGAATTGCGAACGAATCATCGAAAAAGAATACTAAAATAAAAAATATACATATTTCATTCCGACGTTTAAATCTCGTTGTTGGTGGTTCGCCGATTACTAATAACATGTCAAGTTTTTGTGAGGGCTATAGCTCCGTCCCCCTCACCCTCCAGGATCACCAGAATCATCCAGTATTATCCTTTATAAGCGCAATATAAATAACTAGGAAAACGCTTAAGTCCCGCCGCGTTGTTGGATGAGCGTAATTGGTGCATTGAGCTGCCATGTGTTACGCGGATTTTTTGTTGTTCTGTGAGAAAATTATTACTTAGTCGAAGATTTTTTTTAATTAAATTAAATAAAATAAAAAATTAACTTAATTTTTTTAATAAATCGTAATTTAAAATAAATCGTAAAATTGCAATTTTCATAAGAAATAATTATTTGATTGCGTTCAAATTTAACACGAGTATATTAATTCATGAAATTAAGGTTCTGTGAAAAAATCATTACAATAGGATAAAGCATGTAGGTGTTACAAGTCAAAGAATTGTTTTAAAAAAGAAAAAACCCGTAAAATTTCGATTTTCATGAGAAATAATTTTTCGATTACGCTCAAATTTCACACGAATATCTTAATTCATAAAATTAAGGTTCTGTGAAAAAATCATTACAATCGGATAAAGCGTGTAGGTGTTATAAGTCGAAGAAATATTTAAAAAATCGAAAAAAATCGTAAAATTGCGTTTTTTATAAGAAAAAATTTCCCGATTGCGCTCAAAAACGTGGCAGTTCTAAGTTCAGAGATTTCGAAGGCCTCCATAAAATTTCATCGCAATCGGAGTATCGGTTTAGCCGGAATCGTGCTGACAAACACACAAAAATACAGAAAAAAAAGAAAGAAGGAAGGAAAGAAAAAAAAAAACATTCCGGATTTTTTTCTCCAGTGTAGTGAAATGGAATCTTCGCTTCGCTCATCCAAAAAAAACATGGTGAATTTAATCTGAGATCACGTTTGGTTTTTATCTTGAGACGCGTCACGGACAGACAGACGGACAGTAAAGTGTGGTATAAGTAACCAAACACCACAGTCCGAAATGTAGCAGAGAATAATACATTCTTACGTGCAGATTAGTGTGATTGCGTTTGCGGCAGTAAAATAGCCAGAGTTTAAGGAAAGTAAATCCATCTTCTTACTTTTCGATACTGATGGCTAAAGTTTTAATAAAAACTTAGCAATAATCGTCAGTTTGGGAGTTTGCCTTCTTTTTAAGTTGTTAAACCCCCCCCCCCACCACTCCATCAGTTGAACCATGCAAAGTAAAATCATAGAGGCGTTATTAGGTTCCTATGTTGTTTCGTGCATTATGTGAGTAACGCGGTAGGTCATTTAATTACATTTGCCTCTCGAGTGCGTATCCATGCGTTGTGTTTCCTAACAAGCAGGCACATTCTAGCTTCTTGGGAGCTGCGAGCTGAGCGAGTAACGACACAACATGGCGCTAACGTGCACAGAATAGTAATCAGACGGAGGTGACAGGAAGCCCGTGGCGTCGTGCCCAGTGCAGCGAGACGCTCTGGAAACAACATGGCGCTAACGTGCACAGAATAGTAATCAGACGGAGGTGACAGGAAGCCCGTGGCGTCGTGCCCAGTGCAGCGAGACGCTCTGGAAACAACATGGCGCTACGAATTATTCGGCAAGCAATTAAAATGTACCGATTATAATGTTGTCGTCACGTCACTCTCATAAATTTCGAAGATCATGCAGTGAGTTTGTTACGAAACTATATTTAAGTAATGGTTTGAAGAGAAGACTCAATTTCCCCACACATCTCCACTCCACATATTTCGGTACTTTATTTTCTGGTATCAATACATCAAATAACGGTTTTTTATATTGTTGGGAATCCATCCCTGCTTATATACTCTTCTTTTTTGAATGCCCACTCGTTACGGCAATATCACAGCTAACAACGTCAATTACGAAACACGACCTCCTGTTGATATGCGTTGTTTGTTGTTTACATTTCCCTTCAACACGGATGATACAGAATTATTTTAATGACACTCGAGGTCAAGGGGGCGGGTATTTTCCACACTCGGCTCCTCCAACGAGGATTTCAATGCACGATAAGATTATATTTGTATGCATTCATATCCCAAATATGTTATTCACCCGCTAAACCCAAAAAATATATTTCATTCAGGCTACCTAGTAATGAATTTAGCAATTTACAGAAAAATTATTGGGGCCACCATGACCTTCCAAAAAAATTGTCAAACTTGGCTATTTTCGAGCTAGGTCCCATCGGCAAAAATCTCCCATAAGAAATAACACGGGAACGATCTTTATGCCCCGTGACCTTGGAGGATTTTGATCCAAAAAAATATTAGCCATTATTAACGTACTCTACAGCCTTTTCTGTACATCCTCTTTATTTTGTTTTGTAATTTGGGCTAGTGGTTCTGTCAAAATATCATGATTTCCAAAAATGGGTGTGATTTTGGAATGGATGCATATTTTTGCGTGTTTGAGAGTATATTGCACAGTTTCAAGATACGATGTTATAAAGGGGCATTTTAGATTGGTACGATGCTCTAGTATCATTGTGGATCAAAAAAGAAGCAGGTTAACAAAGCCTATTTAAGAAATTTCCCAAAACACCAACTTTTGCAAATTTCTCGATCAAAATATAGAAAAATTCGTGTAAAATCACAGTTACAAGATATAATTTTTTAAATTGTCATTTTAGTGTAGTATAATGCTATAGATGATGTGGTACAGAAATTAAAGGTAATTTCCCCATTAAGTCGCTTCGCTCCCTATTTCGGGTTCGCCCGTGCCGAGCTTGTTGTATTATCAGTTTGATGTATAAAGGCGGTGTGATAGTAATATTAAAAGGTCTTAAAAGGTCTTAAAAGGAGCGGATTCAATTTTTTTAAATATGTTTAAAATTGAGAATTTTAATGCCAATCAGTAAACATGATCTAAAAACGCCAAGTAATGATAACATATTTTGTTTTGTTGTTTAAATGGTAATAATATTTTTAAATTCATAGCAATACCGCTACCAAGATTATCCAGATCAATCACGCGGAGACTACAGTGCAAAAAGTACGAACAAATTGAAATCCAAAACATTATTATTACGTTCCGCATGAGTTTCAGCCACCTCTCTCCGGCAAAACACGACGTCACTGAGAAAACTGAGCGTGATGAATTCAACATTTCGACAATGCAACCATGCCCAAAGTGTAATCTCCAGGATGATATGTAAAAGAAAACTGTGAATAACCATGCCTAAAGTGTAATCTCCAGGATGATATGTAAAAGAAAACTGTGAATAACATGCTCAAAGTGTAATCTCCAGGATGATATGTAAAAGAAAACTGTGAATAATCAAAATCCAAAAAGCGTATTTTTACTAACAGTCAGAGATTCACACTCTCCCGATTATTCGATAAACATGAGGGTGGAGAGAGAGGAGGACAGAAACTGGGTGGAGGGGGGGGGGGGGCAGGGGGCTATCACACATAACGACAAAATGTATGAAGTGTTAATTTCGTTACTATATGAAACCTAATACATTCATGAAGTAATAATCATGGTAATTCCTTGAGGTAGCTTGCACACACACACACACACCACCGTCCTGTGTGACGTTTCGCTCCCGCTCGCCATGCTAGATCAATGCTTTCGGTTACTGTGCTTTTGTTATTTCTAATCGAATTTCTTTTATTTAACAAGTTCATCTTATTCAGTTTATTTCTCCTCTTTCGTTTGGTGGTAGGTTTCGTTCTGAATTTTTAATTTTTAAGCAAGTTTTAGACTTGTATATTTCTTGCATTGTCCAGGTTTTTCTTTCAGGTGAAGGCCTATTCTAGTACGCTTCACCTGAAAATTCTTCTTTAAACTTTATGCTCCTACACTAGAGTGAACCCTTCCAAGCATTCTAGTGTAGTTTTTGTTTTGATTTTTAACGTTCTTACCCTTCTCTTAACTTACTTTGTACTCTGCCATTTTTTTCTCAATCCGAGAAAAATTTTAATCTTCATTGATTTTTGTTCTTTCTTGTTCAGCAAATGAGTTGTTGCCGTATCAGGCGTCTTTATTTCTTTTTTAAACTAAAAATACTTGAGGTTTTTGGTTGACCATGAGTAGAGATGTGCAAATTTTTTTTGTTCGAAAATTCGCGCCTAGAAAATAAAAATTCATTATTTTTCGTTATTTAACAAAAAAATAATTTGATAATGCACAACTAAAAAAACGCCTAGTTTTAATCTATTAGTATCACAAATTCCGGACCCATTTATGATTAATTTAAAAGAAAAACAAGCACAAGAGAGTGAGAATCAGTCATAATTTTAAGCTCAATTTTAGCCTTAAGTTTTCAAAGTTTCCAACAGTTTTTACCAGGAATAATTTCGACTACCCGACACCTCCACCAAAATTACGAAATTATGCATTTTTGTGTGATGTCGATATTTTGATATGAAGTATTTTGAGGTTTCTCGCGTACAAACGATTATTACGATCTCACAATCGCGTTGTATGACCCGACACCCCTCCAGATGTACCAAATTTCGACTACCTACCCGGCACCTCCACCAAAACTTTAAAACAATAATTGTTTTTTGAAATTTCGTGACCTAATTCGCGTTTAAAGACATAATTGCTAATTTCGCCAATAGTTCGCGGTATCAATATAATATCGCAAAAATTCGAGAATTGGAAATTCGTACCATTCAATCACAATTCAGATGAAATTTGAAGGGATTATTGCAACTTAATTAAATCGCGAATTTCGTTCTCACAATTTTTGCACAACTCTAACCATGAGTCATCCAAGACCCAAGATTTTCTCAAGAATCCCCCTGTCCCCGTTGTCAAGAACGGGGCAGGCAAGGGCAAGAAATCGCCCCTAATACGGGGGGCAAAACCAGTGGTGGCTATGCCCCTTGTAAAGAAGGGACATAGCACCTCTGATCTATCATCTGTGACTGCCATCAGGCCTTCTCTGGCGACAGTCACATCCACTGTAAAACAACAGGCTGGTGCACTGTCTGACTCAGACCACCAGCCTTTAACTGTTCTTCCCGTCTCTCCGCGCCTCAACAGGTCGTTATTTGACGTTCAGGTAGCGTCCAGCCCTGTTGAGGCTGCGACAACAGTAGCCGGTTCAGCACCGTTGTCTGCGACGCCAACCCCCACTATTTCGATGGTCATGCCGATCGTTGTTCCTATAGTCCAGCAGACCCTAACGTCAATAGGCCGACCATGGCGTTACGTTACATTGCTTTCAAGACTCTCGGTCCCGAGTTCGATACCTACATCGGGCAATCCTGACTGAAAGTTTATTCAATTCTCGTCAATTGCAAGGAATTGAGTGTTCTTGTTCAGCCCTAGGGCCTTCACAACTACCCTAACTGAAGAGCGCTACGCAGGGGTACCCGGGCAGCTTTCCCACGAGATATTTACATTGAAATACAATCCTGATTTACAAAGTAATACGTAATGATACCACAACCACCCTCGAATTGAACATAATATAATTGTTAAATATGTGAATATACCTGAGAAATATGGAACATAAAACAGTAACTATTGTGTTATGTGGAAAAGGATATTTGATTATACACATTTAAACAATGTATACATATTTTGCAATAAAACATTCTTTAAAATAAATTAAATTTATTCAACGGTTTTGTTTCATACAATACATAACATTAAAAATACAAATACTTCGAAGGAGGAAATACAAAATTAAAGTTTTCTTTGAAAAAAAACATTATTTGAGTAGGTTAATGAAGGAATAGAGAATAAAATAGAAAAAGTAATCAAATTGTAACGGAAAACAAAAATTATTGGTTAGACGATACCACCTCAAACAAACATAAGAATTGCAAATATCATGGGACAGGAAAATGTTCACCCTTATGTAACATTTATGTTTCCCGTATTATCTCTATTCATTCCGTTTACCACCTCTACTCTTTACCCCTCATCGTACAACATAATGTATTCTGTGACTAAAGCACGTTATCACACAATGCCACAATAATGCCTCGGCTTTGTGACGTGAAATATCTATGTTTCGTATTTATGAGGGTCACTTTCCAAGTGTTCTATCCCAGCATAGTAATCAAGTTGACATAATTATTGAACATTTCATATTTCACGATTTATTTTTCGTCTTTATTTTTGTATTTTTTAAGAAATGTGTGTGTGAAATTGCTAGTAATGAATCGCATTCGTGGGTTCCATTTTCTCGCTATCCTTGGATATTTGCATGTAGGCCTACGTAGATGTAATTGCGTTTTGCTACTTTGACGAATCCTTCTTGCTTTTCATTAGCTCTTACAAAACGTGGCTTTGTTATCTAAACTTACCCAAGTGAAAGAGGGAGAAATCCATGCCACATTCTCCCACACCCCTCGGTGTGATGTACTAAAGCATACCAACGTGGATAAAAACTTCACGTAATATATAATACATATTGTCCACTAAGGGTACCTGCACGTAATTCCACACATTATTTCCACTTCGAGAATAGTATTGAACAAGTCACATTTGAAGAGACGGAAAACATTCGCAATTTATTACACCAGAAGTACATTAATCACGATCTAATTCGCAATTTCAACCGTAATTTGTTTTATCTCGTTTAATATCCATCAAATTAGTTTGACAACTAGAGCGTAGGAAATGCTATTAACGAATACGTTGCTTGCAATTTGTCAGTACGTGAAAGCTCCATGACACACCTTGATTGGACGATGAGGGCTACCTCATCAAATAACTGCATACTCGCTAGCCAATACTCTTGTGCACATTCATGACTTTGCTTTACATTCTTTTCTATCTACTTTTCTTTAGTTATCTTTAGTTTGGTTCATTGATTCTATCTTCGTTTCTTACTTCTATTCTTTGACCCTTTTCCATTTCTTACTTTCGTTCATTCTCATTCTTTTTTCTGTATTTATTACTTTATTTCCAATCTTCCAGACTTAATTTATTTAATTCTTTCATTCTTTCTTCCTACCTCACTTGCTCCTGTTTTCCTTATAGCTTTGGGCTAGAGCTTTGTGTTTCTAGGGTGTGCTAACGATGCACTAGTATCATACCCCCACCCCCTTTGAAAAAGAGTTCATATGCGCCTATTTTTTCCTTCTTTCTTTTTCTTCCTATTTTCCTTTCTTCCCCCTGCTCAATAGATTACCCCTCGGTCTCAAGTTTATTTGTAAAAGCCAGTACAGAGATTGAAGGTCGAGCACCATGAGTCAAACAATGTTTTTATATGGTTTTACTCCCTTCCCTATAACTTATGTAGGTGACACGTTTAAAACCATCCCTCTATTAATTGATGCTCCTTCCCTGGTGATTTCTTGCGAGTAAAATTAAATTTCTACCTCCGCTCCTACACACACACACACGCACACACACGCACACGCACAACACCAACTACAATAGAATTACGTGGAAACTCAGATAAGGGAGTTAAAACTGGGATCCTCTACGGAATTACTGGTCACGTACTTCGTGCGGAGGAAAGATAAAATAACCCAGACGGGGTAAGCTGGTTACTAATTCTCGCAGTCTCTCTGTTCCTCGTGTGATACAGTGCCTATACTGGCTGGCTCCACAGTTCACTGTCCTTATTTCAAATTTAAAGACTTTACTATTGCATTTGTTTGTGATCCATTTGAATTTGCGTTTGTGAACAATTGCATGCGTAAAATTTAGGGAAATTTAAAAAAAGGGTGCCAGACATAAAGTTCCCGCTTTTAAAACTCTAAATAAAGGGTGATTATGGTATGGTAGAGAAAACATTTTTAAGGAACACGCCAGCACAAACAATTGACACAATGACACCATTAGACTTTTTAGACTACAAAAAAAGGGCTGTACGGTATATGTCCCATGCTAGCAGTTATACCCACTGCAGGGAGTTATTTAAAGACCTAGAAATTTTAACTTGGCCCTGCCTGTACAATTACAATGCAATTTTATATGTTTTAAATAATGACAAGCTAACAACGACAAACGGTGATTGCCATGACCATTTTACTAGGAACAGAGACAATTTTAAAATTGGAGAGCATCACCTAAACCTATCTTGTATGCGACCTGATATCTCAGGCGCTAAATTATATAACAAGCTGCCCAAATACTTAAAGAAGAACAATGTGATAAACTTTAAGACTGAACTGAAGAGGTTTTTAACTAACAATCCGTTTTATTCCGTCAATGAATACCTGACATCTTAAATCTTTGTTGACTTGTTTTTATTGTGTTGTATTGTATTGCTTTCTCCTTGTGTGTTACTGTTGACTTGTCCAATATCATTGTAATGATCAATTAAGGACCAATAAATATATTATTATTATTATTATTATTATTATTATTATTATTATTATTATTATTATTATTATTATTATTATTATTATTATTATTATTATTATTATTATTATTATTATTATTATTATTATTATTTTCGAGGTAGTGATAGTAAGAAACAAACCTATAAGGCCGCATTCGCGCCCTAAAAAGGAGCTAAAAATTGCTTCCAGTATTAGACCAATCATTTGTTTAACTTAACAGTATTAAGAGGGCGTCTCCAACGAAACTTTTCATGGCGCAACCACATTCTTGTACAAACGTAGCACGAACGATTGCAATAGTAGCTGTGCGGGGGGTTTGAAACCTCGTAGTTGGAAAACCTCGCTGCCGCGAAAAACTCGCGAATCGGTCCGCGTGCGGCCGCGATACGATCGTTTCCGGGTCACGTTTGTCGTTTATCCGAATACCTGTGACAATATTGTTTTCCGGGACACTTTTGGGACGGCGCCGGACCCTACCCGCCGCCCCGAAGTTGCGGGTAAAAAATCGGGGCATTTTTACGTCTTTTGTGTAACATCCTTGACAAATGTTTTTCCGAGACTATTTTTCGGGACTCTGGAAGACTCTTATCGCCGGGAGTTTTAAAAAAAGGGTCACGTTCACACTTTTTGAAAATTTTTCAAACGCCAAATTTTCTGGGACGCTTCTCCGGTTCGAAAAGATTTTGCCTCGTCCTTCCAGTTCCATAGAGCCCTAGATGAACCCGTTCAGCCGTAAATTGCCTGTGCTATTAAAAGAAACAATGTTTTTTGGATTTCCCAAAAATGATCAACAATTTTTTTGAGAAATTAATTTCGTATTGTGGCCATAGCCTTGGCTATGGCCCTCTGACACGATTGGAATCGCCAAAAAAAAAGAAATGGCTTGAAGAGGATAAAATGTCTTGATTTCCATATCTAGAATACCACTCCCCACACCCTCAAACAGTGTCATGGCGGCGTCCGGTCAAAACAGTTCTCGAATTTCGGATTCGTTGGTCAATTTGCAATAGGAAAAGCATAATGCCCCTCCCTCCCCGCTACTTAATAATTTTCCGGTACGCCGAATTTTCCGTGACACTTTTCCGGTACTCCGAAATCTACGCTTCGTCCGTCCGGTTCCGTAGCGCCCGAAATGGGCCCGATCGGACGTAAATTGCCCGAGATATTAAAATATTTTCGAAAATCTAAGACACATTTTATTTATGGGACGCTTTTGCGGGACACTACCTGACTTGTCCCGTCATCGAAATCACGGTGAAAAAAATTATCGAATACGGGACATTTTTGTGCCTTTTGTAAAAATCAGGGACAAATATTTTGCTGGGACGCTTTTCCGGTAGGCCATTTTGTTTGTCTCCTCCGCCCGGTCCATTAGAGTCTGAGATGGCCGGGATCGAATGATATTTGCGGAAGTTATAAAAAAATTGGTGTTTTTAGATTCCCAAATTCTTACGCCACTTTTTAGAGAAATTCCAAAAACGTTTTTGACCACGTTGAAGTGATCGCCGTTCGAGTCCGTAGCCTTAGCTCTGACGTCATTGGAAAGAGCAAAACCGATTTTTTTTAAGTTCACCAAACAATGAAGGTTCCCAAATCAAAATTTTAACTTTACACCCCCCTTTTTTTTAAAAATTTCTTCGACTTCGAAATGATTTTTTCATAGAGCAACAGAAAATCTGCATAACACTTGGCATCTCAATGCACCAATTACGTTCATCCAACAACGCGCCTGAAAAGCGTTTGCGAAGCTTTCTAGTATTAAAATTCTCTCATCCTGCTTCCACATAATGAGCCTTGTTTTTTTCCAAATCGAACTAAGGGAAGCCAAAATTTTAAGCTTTAAAAATTGCACTGCAAAATCTTAAAAAGTCTCAAATTTGGGCATTTTTCCCACGCAACCGAAATAAGATATCGGGACAATTTTTTTTCTAACTTGTTCGTCAAGTCATTGGATGTCGTAATTGGTAAAATTCGGGGCTCTACCTTGCAATCAATAATTTCAGAAAATGTTAAAATTAAAAATGCAATCAATGTCCAAAAATAAGAGAATTTCATTTTTTTGGGGAATTGTTTTACCATACCGACACCCGCTTTTCACACGTAGAAACCAAAAATTTTAATTTGGAGAAATCAATTCAATATTTTTTGTCTTAAATCGAAGATTATTTTCCGAAGTTGAAATAAAGTAAAAATGCTAATTTCATCGTCGCCCCGGCCAAAGTGTCAGAGTCGGCCCGATACCCTTAACGGTGCTTGTACCCGAAACGATTTCGAACACGTCGGTACCGTCGCCGTTCGAGTGCGACGCATACTTTGGGCGCGGCAACCGTCGCTGTAAAAAACGCGCAAAAATACGTTTTTCGGGTATTTTTTATTTTTGACCTGGAAGCAAATTTTTTTCGTGTCGCGGGTATTTATTTTCTCGAAAAGTACAATTCTTTCTCTTGGAGGAGCGTCCAAAAATTACGAGTTTATCTCGATCCTTGCCGGAGAAAACCTCGTTGTGAGAAAACCTCGCTTTCCGCCCCGAGTCCGTGCGTTGACAGAGTATTAGTTATGCGGATAAAGAGGGGAAGGGTCTACTAAACGGACCTGTGCCTAGCCCCCACCCTTTCACCTCCCTTGAATAAATCATCTAAGGACTGCAGTAAATTGTTCACTTTTCCGTGTCGACATTTTTCACACTTCCGAAAGACAAATGGTGCATTATACATTTCTCTGTTTTCTAACCCTTTTAACCCACAACACTTTGTTGAAGTGAAAACCCCCATTCGGAATTGCTTTAGACTTCTCTTCCCTTACAGACTAAGCTTAATTTAATAACGTTTAGCTAGCAGTCTTCATATAATTGACTATAATTTTGTTTACGGAGGGTGTCGTACTGTCTGCTTTAGTTAAGCCGCGACTCTCTTGAGGCTAGTATTAATTATATCAATTACTCGACGCTGCTTGCATATCAAGTGCCATAGACGGCATACACAGGAAGTAATCAGCCTAATGCAATACTAAGTACAGACTTGGATCACTGATTTTATGCGTGAAATGTTCGAGAGACACCGGAAAGTCTAAGCCGATACTATTTATTTGCGTAACGGCTAGTTTCCAATCATGCAGAGAGGGAGATATTCTCTGCGTGGAAACAACACCAGCATTCATGTTTGTTGTGTGATACAAACCACTAGTGTAATTGTTACATAGTTCAGCGATTATTCAAGAGAGGATTATTAAATGTTTCTTTAACGACGCACTCAACGTCAAGTCGTAACATGTCTCGTAGTCTTCCGACGAGCGTAGACGCGCTGCACATTCACACATTCACACAACTAACAGAGATGAACTTCGATTAAACATTCACACAACTAACAGAGGTGCACTTCACATTCACCATTCACACAACTAACAGAGATGCACTTCACATTCACACATTCACACAACTAACAGAGATGCACTTCACATTCACACATTCACACAACTAACAGAGATGCACTTCACATACACTCATTCACACAACTAACAGAGATGAACTTCGCATACACTCATTCACACAACTAACAGAGATGCACTTTACATACACACATTCACACAACTAACAGAGATGCACTTCACATTCACTCATTCACACAACTAACAGAGATTGCCGGTCTCGACGGGATTTGCATTCGAGACCTCCCGAATCATAGTCTCGAGAAAACAATGGCTAAGTGATTATCACAAGTAAACAGCGTAGCGATGGTACGATTCTCATAAATCCTCCGGATAAATATTTTTATGTGTATGCAGTTAATAAATAATTATGCTGTGTGCGTGAGTTATGCTAGTTAAAATTACCATTGTATTTTGCTAGCAATTAACCAAAATTATTTTTTATATTTGTCACTAAAAAATGTTCAATGGTGTTTAGACCTCGTAATAAACATTGCTAATTTTAATGCTGAGTAAATCTTGTAGTGGTGAATTGCTAGTAATCAT
Source organism: Sweltsa coloradensis (assembly GCA_024449915.1). Taxonomy (NCBI): domain Eukaryota; kingdom Metazoa; phylum Arthropoda; class Insecta; order Plecoptera; family Chloroperlidae; genus Sweltsa; species Sweltsa coloradensis. The sequence goes on from JAMZAV010001167.1 coordinate 124,360, forward strand.
TAGCTCGTAAGTTTATTATTCTCAGGAAATGATGTCGTAGAATGCACATCTACAAGACAAGACAAGAAGGAGAATGTGCTTGTACTTATTGTTTTGTTCGTTGGAAGTTGGATATTAGATAAGGAATCCCCAACAGCAATCGTGATTGTTACTCAAGCTTCACAACCACTGAATCACAGTGGCTCTCAGATGTAGGGCGCTGGGGTTGAGGAGATCGAACCTTTAACTTTCAAAATAGGGAACAATAACGTTTTCTTTATTGCCAGAAATCAAGGCACGACATCAATAATGAATCGACCAAAGAATAATGCCAGATGTTAATTAGTACTTGCCATCGGTACTTTCCAGAGCGTTACTATTGTGTTTAGCAATTACGGTAAACATAAATGCAAGAACTAATATCATGTTCTCTCGGTCAAAAGTGCTTATGAAACCAATGGGTGAGAGAAGACTTTCAGAGCAGCGAACTCTCCAATGAAGAACTCGTTTTGTAAGCGCGTTGTAAATCAATCATTATCAATGTTGTTTTCAAAACGCTTACATCATGTGATTCCCGCAGCCTAAAAAATGATGTTTCGACATCCGAATTTTTTATGAATATGAATTTTCAATGATTTATCAAACGAAATGAAAAATGTGTGAAAATAAATAATGGTCTATTAACAATTATGGGATCTAGTTATTTGTGAGACCAAATATTATTCAAGGATTAATTTTAACCAAGAAAATTAATTGGATGAGCGAAGCGAAGACTTCGATTTCACTGACCCCTCCCCCCCCAAAAAAAAAAAATTAAAAAAATTAGCCTGTGTGATTTTTTTTTAGATTTTTTTTGTATTTTTGTCTGTTTGTTCGCGCTCTGCCGGGAAAACGGCATATGCGATCGTGATGAAAAGTTAGGGGGACCTTCGAAATCTATGATCTTAGACTTGCCACGTTTTTGGGTACAATCGATTAAATATTTCTTATGATAATCGTTCATTTTTCGATTTTTTCCCATTTTTAATGAGATATTTGAGTGATATTTGGCAAACGGCGATCTTGATAAAACTTTTTGGGAACGTTTAAATCAGTGTAATTATGTATGTTATGATTTTAGATACATTTGAAGACATATTTCACATAGAAATCGTACTTTTACGATTTTTCCTGTTTTTTTATATAAGTCGACATTTACGTTAAATTTGGTCCGATTCTGACAAACGGGTGGGGCTACAACGTTTATATTTCACATTTACATAAAGATTATGGTAAGGTTCCTTTTGAAAGAAAAAGTTGAAAAAGTTGGTCTATGTTCATAGAAATAAAGGTTTTTATATAAGCCTTTTACAGGTGTATAAATAACCAGTAATACCAAGTATTATAGAGAAAGTAATGATCCCACTTAAAAACGTAATCATTGGACAGAAATATTAAAAAAGCTCATCTATCAACGCGACTGGAAAAAGCGTTCGCGAAGCGGCCTAGTTTATATATTTGCTTCTCGAATGAGTTCTACAGTTAAAGTCGTCAAACACTGGCAAGATAATCAAACACACATTCGCAAAAAACATTCAAACTCACAATCACAACAAACATTAAAACTCACAATCGCATCAAACATTCAAAATCACAATCGCATTGATTGAACCATTGAACAAGAAAAAAGATTGAACCATTGACGAGGAAAAAATATTCTATGAAAATATGTCAAAATAAAAAAGAGAAGCACGTTATTTTAAATATCCTGCATTCAACGTAGAGAATTTGCTTTACAATTCGAAATGGTTAGCTATCCCTGGCGTAGACAATAGACACGCCAATATAGTACACGAACAAATATTAACTCTGTAGTCGTATTACTCCCAATTAGCTAAAGTAAAATAAACTTCTTACACACTGAACAAAATAAAGTAGTTGTACAAGTAGTAAGCCACTTAAAGGAGTATTTCCCGCTAAACTCAAAAAAATATTTCACAGCTGCTAGTTCGCTTTGAATTTACCAGGCAAAATAAAATTAATCAAGTTCAACACGGCACGGGAAAAATCCCAAACTTGGTAATTTTTTAGCAATAGGTCCCATCGGCAAAAATCTCCAATAAGTATATATGTGCAAAAATGGTGAGAACGAAATTCGCGATTTTTTTTTTAAACTTGCAATAACCCTTCAAATTCAGTTTGCACGTTAAGCATCTGAATTGTGATTGAATGGTACCAATTTCCAATTCGCGAATTTTTGTGATATTTTAGTTGATACCGCGAACTAGTGGAGAAATAAGCAATTATGTCTTTAAACGCGAATTAGGTCACGAAATTTCAAACAATTTTGTTTTCAAAGTTTTGGTGGAGGTGCCGGGTAGGTAGTCGAAATTAAATTAATCCTGGCTGGTACATATGCTGAAGGGACCGGGTCATTCAACGCGATTGTGAGATCGGAATAATCGTTTGTACGCAAGTTAGCTCAAAATACTTCATATTTAAAAATCGACATTACACAACAAATGCATAATTTTGTAATTTTGTTGGAGGTGCCGGGTAGTCGAAATTAATCCTGGTAAAAACTATCGGAAACTTTGAAAAGCAAACGCTGAAATTGAGCTTAAAATTAAACCTGATTCTCACTCTCTTGTGCTTGTTTTTCTTTTAAATTAATCATAAATGGTCCTGGAATTTGTAATACTGATAATTTAAAACTAGGCGTTTTTTGTTGTTGTGCATTATCAAATTGTTTTTATGTTAAATAACGAAAAATCGAAAATTTTTATTTTTAAGGCGCGAATTAAAAAAAAAATCACATTATCAATAAGAGATAATATTTGGACGATCTTTATCCCCCGTGACATTAAACTATTTTCATCACCTCATACTTCATAATCGACCATCCTTTCTGTTCATGTTCATGTTTTTTTCATGTCCTTATTGGAACTCCTGCATAGTTAGACATCGCTGATTGCCAAGGAGTGTTGTTTCTAGGTATATTCGTGCATTGTTTCGAAGCCGACTCTTCGAAAGGGTAATTTTAGATTGATACTATGTTGATTAATTGGATATTGCTTAACGTCTCATGTACTATGTTGAAGTATGCAAGGCAAACAAGAAGGATAAAGCCAATACAAGAAATTCACCAAAACCCTTCACCCCAAAATCTAGTGCAAAATCATGTTAAATCAAATCTTTTAGATTCAACTTTGTAAATGGAAATTTTGGATTAGTATTGTGCTATAGAATTCGTGGTAAAAAAACATATTTGTTTATGCTTAAAATCCTTTTAAGAATGAAAGTATACCGTAAAAAGTATTTGAGCTACTTTCAAAAGTAAAGTAGCTGTAGCTGCAGTTTAGTGCTACCAATACCAAGTGCTGCCGCCAAAGGATCACTAATCTTTCGTGCTACTCTCTTAACAGTATAGCTTAAGCAGCACTGGATCTGCTGCCTGCCAACTGCCAACTGCGTCATATGGTAGCCTAAGCGATGATACAATTGAACCGATAGATTTAACACGGTTGCTGGTTTATTTATTTATTTTTGGTTTGTTTGCGTTCACACATTCAACTTTTGAACGTGTTTTATTATAAATAGGAATGCGAGAATGACAGAAAGAGCAGCTCCCCTATATTACTGTATACCGTACCGGTCACCCTATAATACATATCATACAATGTCCAAGTATCAAATACTACGTCAATGAATATTATAAAATCACAACAAAAACGAAACCATCCACAGGTAGTCCTGACAAGTTTTCCCGGTTTACTGCAGGTAAATGACAAATGTTAATGTTGATTCAAATGATAATCTTCAAACGATACTCACATCATAAACCAACGTAATTACCTAGACCGGCCCAATTGTCCTGCTAAGCCCGTGTTCAACAAGACGGATAAACCACGGTTTAGCGCGAACACAGTGTTTTGTCTTTGTCCTAAAATCCAATCGACTAGACTATCGATGCAAGAAGCCAGGGAATCCCTCTTCGCTTGTAACTCATTCAGTATCGAGATAAGTAGATTTAACTTCCATCGTTATCGATGGAGACAGAAACCAACATCCAACGATAGAAATCCTTAGGGATATAACTACGAGGAAGAGAGGTAGCAATGAAATCAAACTACTTTATTCCCAACAGTCAAAGACATCACAAACGCAAATATTGTCTCTGGTTATGTGTGCTATGTAGATACATATCCATATTGACAAAGAATACATTTCTATTGTATAGCTATAATAAAAACATCCCTATCCAAGCCTATAATCTCTTCCTACAAAATTTTTAACAACATTTCCATGTTTAAAACAATAGTACAGATTTATCTTATTTCTCTAAGGACATTCTCAAGTTTATAAATGTATTAAATTACGAACTTCAAACATTGTTGAGTTTTGAAGAAATAACAAAATTAAATATGTATTGCTTGTAGTTCTTTGAATGTTTCCTGAACCTAATCGGCGCCTATGCAATATACAATTTTCGATTAAAATAGGACAAAATAATGTTAGATATACGTTGATAAAAGTAACCATTGTTGCTTGTTGGATGAGCGTAGCGAGCGAAGTGAAGATTCCAATTTACTACACTGGAGAAAAAAATCCGGAATGTTTTTTTTTTTTTTTTTTGTATTTTTGTCTGTTTGTCCACACGATTCCGGCTAAACCGATACTCCGATTGCGATGAAATTTTATGGAGACCTTCGAAATCTCTGAACTTTAGAACTGCCATGTTTTTGAGCGCAATCGAAATATTATTTCTCATGAAAATCGCAATTTTACGATTTTTTTCGATTTTTTAAAATTTCTTCGACTTATAACACCTACATGCTTTATCCGATTTTAATGATTTTTGCACAGAACCTTTATTTTATGAATTAAGATATTCTTGAGAAATTTGAGCGCAATTGAAAAAATATTTATCATAAAAATCGATATTTTTACGGGTTTTTTCTTTTTTTAAACAATTCTTTGACTTATAACACTTACATTCTTTATCCAATTGTTATGATTTTTTTACAGAACCTTAATTTTATGAATTAATATATTCGTGTTAAATTTGAGCGCAATCGAGAAATTATTTCTTATAAAAATCGCAATTTTTCGATTTATTTTAACAATTACGATTAATTAAAACAAATTTAAAAACTTTAGTTAATTTTTGGTTTAATTCAATTTAATTTTAAAAACATTTCAACTTAATAATGATTTTTTCACAGAACAACAGAAAATTCGCATAACACATGGCAGCTCAATGAACCAATTACGCTCATCCAACAACGCGGCGGGACTTAAGCGTTTTCCTAGTTTTAAAAATTCACATAGTTATTACATTATAATCATAATCTTCATTTTTGGATGAGCGAAGCGAAGACTTCAATTTCACTGACCCCCCAAAAACTTAGCTCAGGTGTTTTTTTTGTATGTTTGTTCGCTCTCTACCGGGAAAACGGGCATATGCTATCTTGATGAAAATTGGAGGGGACCATTGAAATCTTTGAACTCAGACCTGCTACGTTTTTGGGTACAATCGAAGGAAAATTTCTCATGAATATCGTACTTTTATGATTTTTTTCCCCCGATTTTTAGTGCGATATTTTCGTGACATTTGGGCCGATTCTGACCAAACGGGTGGGGCCAAAACGTTCATATTTTACATGGACATTAAGGTTATGGTGATGTAGTACCTTTTGAAAGAAAAAGTTGAAAAAGTTATCCAGAATCCAAAGAAATAAAGGTTTTAATATAAGTTTTTTGGGGTATATAATAACAAATAACAAGTTACTATTGAAACTCGACAACAATCACCTACAATGCGTACAAAAAGCAAGTCTTAGGGCCTCCAGATATTTTACATTCTAATTACCATATAGAAATAAGTTCAACTTTATAAAAATTATCCTAATTTAACAAAACATGATTTTGCAATCGAACTTGAAGGAGTCATCCCACGCATACTAAAAACATTAAAAAACTCATCCATCAACGCGACTAAAAGAAGCGTTCGCGAAGCGGCCTAGTGTTATAAAATCATATATACCTTTCATTTGTATATTTATTAGTATTGTCTGAAATGCGAACACAACGTCTGTGTGGCAAACTAATGTAGTAATGCATTCAAGTGTCAGGTGGGTAGACGAAGTGTATAGCATCGCTCACCACCGGAGTACCTCATGTCCCGCGTAAGTCCTACCTGTAAGGTGCCACATGGGACCTCATTGCAGTAAGGGTGGTGTCAGCTGGCTCAACGAACATAACATCAGAGTACATTGCGGCGGCAGTCCACATGAAAACCGCACCCCAACCCTAACCCCCAGTACTAGGGAATGAAAAGTATTTTTCTTGCTTTCGGATATTATGTTTTATCAATTTCCGCGACCCAGCTTGAGAATTGCTTCTGTATAAAAGCGGAGATGAAGGAAAAGGAAATTGGAGGTTTTCAATTAGGATGTTCTGCCTACGGACCGTGATAACTTTACGTATTTCAAAATCCATTTTGTGTTGACTCGAACATTTCAAAGACATTCAAAACCACACACCTCGTAACACTCATATTTAGGAGTGAGCTTCCGTAAACCCATCACAGTTCTGTCCGTCTGTCTGCGCGTATGTCACGTCTCACGAAAACAGAACATGACCCAAGATTGCATGCGTGTTCGTTGACATTTTTGTTTAAAACGACCTATAGAAATACAGATGATTTTTGTGACCCTGTGTCAGAGGCTTGGCTAGTCACACCCCAAGAGGGTATTTCTATAAACCCGGCACCTCCACCAACAATGAGATCTCAATGCTACAGGAAAACACCGACAGTGTTGGCTCGAGCGTTCAGCGCGCGACTCTGATTCAGGAGGTCCCGGGTTCAAATCCCGTCGAGACCGGCAATCCTGACTGAAGGTTTTTTCCGAGGTTTTCCTCAGTCGTTAATGCGAATGCAAGGGATTGAGTCCTCACAAACAGCCCTCGGACATCCCTTCACAATTGTCCTATCCGCAACATACCTAGTTAGACACTGAAGAGGGGCACAAATCGCACTCTGGGCAGGCTTCCCAAGAAAAAGTATACAAAAACCGTGATAAATTTTTATTTTTGTATCCTTTGCCCGAAGATTGCTTTTCAAACGAAAAAGCGTACTTCCTTACTGGTGCTTGTTGCTTGTATATGTCTCAAGCGCTGTTTCTTCCTATAGCAACAAGTCACATAACAAAATCTGAAGTTGCAGTTTCGAATTAGCCTTGATGGTTTTGGCGCCGCCCGCGGGCGCAATCGTGGCCAACTTGTTGGTCAGTGTTTCTCTAGTTTGTAATTGTTCTCTCTTCGATGGTGTCGGCGGCGACAAGGTTGATGTAAATTATAGTTTGGCACTGAAAATCAATTATATAAGACTGAGTGGGTATATAAACTCTAAATTAGTAAGGTATTATTTTTATGTATTTATATAAGTAATTAGGTACCGGTACTCTGAAAATAGACGCAGAAATTATAAAAGCTCGCTTCTTGGATAAGGCGAATAATTCCATGTTTTTCTTATGTTTTTCTCAGATTACGAAGGCGTAGTTGACTACAACGACAACGCGATGGATCGCCTGTATGAGAATCCCCCGGAGAAGTAAGTCAATGCTCCCACCAGACACTAGACATAACACACACCGGCAGCATGGCTTCGAGTATGCTTTCTTGATTTGTTTATATAGTTGGTTCAATGGTTTTCGATTCCTGCTTCAAATTTTTTTTTTTTTAACTTATAGAATGGACGTTAATCAATACTAGTTTGGCATGCAACATTCTGGCATCAATATTACTAAAGCTTACAGCATCCTAACATCAATACTTCTTAATCATGCAACATTATACATCAAGATTACTAAAGCATACAGCATCCTTACATCAATATAACTTGAGCATGCAACATTTGAAATGAATACTACTATAGCATGCAGCATTCTGAAATCAATACTACTATAGCATGCAACATTCTGGCATCAATATAACTAAAGCTTACAGCATCCTAACTTCAATACTACTTAATCATGCAACATTATACATCAAGATTACTAAAGCATACATCATCTATACATCAATACTACTTAAGAGGAGTCGCTGAGGCTAGCGCGGAGACGAGTTTAGGCGCTCAGATTTCTGGTTTTTTTCTTCTTCGGATAATCGGTTTATAACGCCGTTATAAAGTTTCACACTTTCGTTTATAAAGGATTAATATATAGTAGTAGTACACGTATTCTTAAATTAATTCATTGATTTTGAATGAAAAATGTGTGAAATCACCTTAATTTACTTCATTTCGGTCATTTTCGGTAATTTATTCCAAGTGTATAGATTTTTACGCAAATTTGTATACTAGATGTCAACGTTTAAATCAATGTGAACGCGCAGATTAATTTGGTTATACCATAAGATAAACGGTGTGGTGGAAATTTCCAGAATTGGAATTTATGTTTTGGATGTTAAATTTTTTCACGTTTTGGTCGTGTCTCGCAATGGATCTTTAAGGTTTATTTTTATTTTTGAAACCAAGTACGGATATCGAAATAAAAGTACTTTATTAACATTCATGCAAAATTTAATAATGATATTATCACCAACCGATTCAGCAGAAATCATCAAAATCTGGGTGCGCGCATTTGATTGGGCCAGGCTCAGCGCCCCCTCTTAAACATGCAACATTTGAAATGAATACTACTATAGCATGCAACATGCTGAAATCAATACTACTATAGCATGCAGCATTCTGACATCAATACCACTATAGAATGCAACATTCTGAAATCAATACTACTATAGCATGCAACATTCTGAAATCAATTCTTCTACTCAGGCATGCAACATTCTGAAATCAATCCTAAATCACGCAACATTCTGAAATCAATATAGCATGCAACATTTTGACTTAAAGATGACTAAGGCATACAGCATCCTTAGGCCTACATCTATTCTATTTAAGTATGCAACATTCTGACATCAATTCTACTTAAGTATGAATGAAATCAAATGAAATGAATACTACTATAGCATGCACATTCTGACATCAAAATTACTAAAGCATACAGCATCCTAACATCAATACTTCTTAAGCATGCAACATTCTGACATCAAAATTACTAAAGCATACAGCAGACTTACATCAGTACTAATATAGCATACATCGTCATGTCAGAAAGTGTTTCTTCGAAAAGTTTGCGCGTTGCAGGATCGACCAACTTGTTTGAGCAATAGTACTCATGTGAAGGACAGTCTTAGTAGCTAGCACGTCCTCTCTGACGCCTTGTGTAGTGTCTCACTGTATAACGATATTCTCTTGCTCGCTGCACAACATTGTCATTTATCTTGATTCATTGTCCATAAAGTAATGATATTATCTCGTGCACGCTACATCAGGTTGATCGGACTTTAGCTAATATTATATTATATTGATTGCATTTCATTTAGAAAATTTCGTAACTTGCCTCTAACATTTCCTTGGAGTAAAAATTCTCGTAGAGAGCCAATGTGTTGGCTCTTTTTACTGCGATACATACTTTAAATGCGAAATAATATTAACACATTGTCAAGTGCAGGGATTGATTACTAAATAAGACGGTTACTCCATTATCTGTTGCTACTATTCTGTATGTGTTTATGTAATATAATGTTATAATGTTTATAGATCTAATAACTTGTCTGGGGTGTTAATTTATTTTTGTTGTACGTAAAATTTGAGTATGAAATTGAGATGCGTGCTCTGTGGACAAGTTGCATTAGGATTTTGATGCAAGACCTAACTGTACGTGTATGTGTGGGTGTGTGTTTTTTGATGAAGATAATATTCTGAACAATCTCTTATGTATGTTTAATACCATACAAAAATGCAAAAACTTGCAAAAAAGGGGCCAAGCCGAAAACGAGGAAGATACAAGTGGCTCAACTGCATAAAGTGGTGAGATCTAGAAGTGTGGCCAAGCCCATTATTTTGTTTAAAATAATAAATATATTTATTAATTATGTAATAAATTAATAATAATATATCAATATCCATATTCTTATCTAACTATAATTATGAAATAAATATATTAACAAAAATAACATAAATATTAAATATTTTTATTGAAACATTTATATGTGGAAATATCAAAATTAACAGACGCCATTCACAATTAAAAGCTTGGTCGATGAATTTTTAACTTTGCTGTCGTTACTGACTAACCAAAACATAACCAATCCAAATCCATCGACCAAGCCTTTAATTTTGAATGGCGTCTGTTAATTTTGACATTTCCACATGTAAATGTTTCCATAAATTTATTTAATGTTTATGTTATTTTTGTTAATATATTTATTTCATAATTATAGTTAGATAATAATATGGATATTGATATATTATTAATTTATTATATAATTAATAAATGTTTATTATTTTAAACAAAATAATGGGCTTGGCCACACTTCTAGATATCACCACTTTATGCAGTTGAGCCACTTGTATCTTCCTCGTTTTCGGCTTGGCCCCTTTTTTTGCAAGTTTTTGCATTTTTGTATGGTATGTTTTTTACGTAGTTATCTTAATTTGAAATTATTTGGCAACTCATCCTTCCGGTATTACAGTTATTTCTCATTTAACTTTTTTTGAAAATATTAACGTTTATTTCATTCAAAATAATTATTGCAATTTCGAAACACTCACATTTACTAGTGAAATTCCAACACATTTGAAATACAACAAAGCTAATAAATATCACTGTTCAATATCGCTGGTTGAATTGTGTCCATGTGTGAATGTAATAACAGCAATGCGTTGTGTATTGGATTGGTCGCCCGCTTTGCCACGCTACAAAGTGGAGTGGGTGGGCTGCCCTCTGCCAATCTATGCGTTATTGTCATGAGTATGTTTGTTTGGGATTTGTTAGCTTACGAAAAAGTATTTGCCCATTATTTCAGTATATATTTCGTTTGAATATCGTGGTGGAATATTTCACTATAATCAATGGATTCATTCAGGTTTGATGTACACAATCTGAACATCGGCATGGTAAATAATGTTTCGCTGGTCGGGCTTTGCAATAAACCATAGCAAGTTAGCTATTTTATCTTTAGTTCTCGAGTGAAGCGGTCTTCTGCCGTCCTGTAGCTACTTTTTCAGCCAGGGACGGTATGTTTTGTTTAATCACTGATAACTAGAGACCATGATTTATAGTTTTTATGAGAAAATAGCATTAAGCTTTTATTTTGAATGTCGTTTCAGTAGCATACTACGAAGAAAGGAGTGAGAATCAGCAACAGAAAAAGTAACAACTAAATTAGCAAAATTATCATAGCTATACACATAACTCGACGTTTTCGCTCAAAATTTGTAGCTGTTCCTGTTCGTCACACTTCTGAATTTTATCATAAAAATCTCTACTATTTCGAGAATTTACGCTTTTTGGCTAAGAACAAAATTAAACGCTTTCATACGCGAAAATAACTTTTAAAACCATCAAAATCCTATGAAACGTCGACATTTAAAAAAACACGATTTTATGATTGTCTGCTTTTATCCTGAATATCTATAAATATCTACGCTATAAATCATTGTCTCGACTGATATCCAATCACTAGTTCTCATTCCACAAGGTCGTAAGTATGGTTACACATACAGGATTACAATAAAGAAAATAATAACGTAAAACAGTGTTAGAAGTTACTGTATGCGTCGGGGAAACAGCCGTGCAATTTATTTCATAGCTTTATTTACAAGTGAGCTAGACAAACAAACTACCCAGAGCATATTGCACGGCAGAGTAAATCCATATTACATGAGGGAAAAAATCATATAGTGTGGGTGAGTATGGGTGTGGGTGTGGGTGTGGGTGTGGGTGTGGGTGTGGGTGTGGGTGGGGCGTGGGCGTGGGCGTGGCGGGGTGTGGGGGGGTGGGTGTGGGTGTGGGTGTGGGGGTGGGTGTGGGTGTGGGTGTGGGTGTGGGTGTGGGTGTGGGTGTGGGTGTGGGTGTGGGTGTGGGTGTGGGTGTGGGTTTGGGTGTAGGTATGGGTGTGGGCTTAAATTTAAATGTGAATATTAAAAAAATGACTTTTTAAAATTTCTTAGTTGCAATTTTATGAAAATCTTAAAAATTGATCTGTCTTGTATTATTTTTTAAATGTGAATGTTGACTTGTTGAATGCTATGCACTTTATTCAGGTTGCCATTACTCTTAGATAAGTAATGTCGCATTTGAGCTGTATGTACAACTTATCGCTACTTCGGAGTATCGGCAGCTCACGGGGCTGCCGACTCGAATAGCCTAACCATAGATATTAAACACCTATAGAAAGCTAGTCCACTTCCGTGACTATTTGAAGCCATCTTGAAATACCTGTTTGCATGTTAAGTAGATGAGAGCGATTTGTAGCCAAAATATTTTTAAAGATGGCCGTCAGTTTGACAGGTGAGCATACTAGCCATTAACATCAAATGATAACTTAATCCCTTATGCAATAACTTCTTATTGTTTCTGTTTATACATTCCGATGCTGCACCTTAAAACGCCAAATCGCCCTCTAGAATATGGCAGATTGACTCTTCAATTTGCTACGTTCGCGTCTGTGCGGACGTATTGGAGACTGCGGATCTAGCCTACTATAGATGTTTAATATCTATGAGCCTAACCTTGTACACCACCTCAACATCGACATGAAAGCAGTAGGCTAGCTGGTGTGGTGAAGTAGGCTAGCTGCTAGCTGGTGTGATAGATGACATGAAACATCGACATGACAGCAGTAGGCTAGCTTGTGGGTGAAGTAGGCTAGCTGCTAGCTGGTGTGATAGATGACATGAAACATCGACATGACAGCAGGAGGCTAGCTGGTGTGGTGAAGTAGGCTAGCTGCTAAACGTGTGATAGATGACATGAAACATCGGGCATGACAGCAGTAGGTAGCTGGGTGGTGAAGTAGGCTAGCTGCTAGTGGTGTGATAGATGACATGAAAAAATCGACATGACAGCAGTAGGCTAGCTGGTGTGGTGAAGTAGGCTAGCTGCTAGCTGGTGTGATAGATGACATGAAAACATCGACATGACAGCAGTAGGCTAGCTGGTTGTGGTGAAGTAGGCTAGCTGCTAGCTGGTGTGATAGATGACATGAAACATCGACATGACAGCAGTAGGCTAGCTGGTGTGGTGAAGTAGGCTAGCTGCTAGCTGGTGTGATAGATGACATGAAACATCGACATGACAGCAGTAGGCTAGCTGGTGTGGTGAAGTAGGCTAGCTGCTAGCTGGTGTGATAGATGACATGAAACATCGGACATGACAGCAGTAGGCTAGCTGGTGTGGTGAAGTAGGCTAGCTGCTAGCTGGTGTGATAGATGACATGAAACATCGACATGACAGCAGTAGGCTAGCTGGTGTGGGGAAGTAGGCTAGCTGCTAGCGGTGGATAGATGACATGAAACATCGACATGGACAGCAGGAGGCTAGCTGGTGTGGTGAAGTAGGCTAGCTGCTAGTGGTGTGAAGATGACATGAAAAAATCGACATGACAGCAGTAGGCTAGCTGGTGTGGTGAAGTAGGCTAGCTGCTAGCTGGTGTGATAGATGACATGAAACATCGACATGACAAACAGTAGGCGAGCTGGTGTGGTGAAGTAGGCTAGCTGCAAGCTGGTGTGATAGATGACATGAAAAATCGGGCATGACAGCAGTAGGCTAGCTGGTGTGGTGAAGTAGGGGTAGTGCTAGCTGGTGTGATAGATGACATGAAACATCGACATGACAGCAGTAGGCTAGCTGGTGTGGTGAAGTAGGCTAGCTGCTAGCTGGTGTGATAGATGACATGAAAACATCGACATGACAGCAGTAGGCTAGCTGGTGTGGTGAAGTAGGCTAGCTGCTAGCTGGTGTGATAGATGACATGAAAAATCACAGACAGCAGTAGCTAGCTGTGGGTGAAGTAGGCTACGTGCTAGGGGATAATGACATGAAACATCGAACATGACAGCAGTAGGTAGCTGTGTGGGAAGTAGGTAGGCTAGCGTGTGAAGATGACATGAAACATCCCCATGACAGCAGTAGGCTAGCTGGTGTGGTGAAGTAGGCTAGCTGCTAGCTGGTGTGATAGATGACATGAAACATCGACATGACAGCAGTAGGCTAGCTGGTGAGGTGAAGTAGGCTAGCTGCTAGCTGGTTGATAGATGACATGAAACATCGACATGACAGCAGTAGGCTAGCTGGTTGGTGAAGTAGGCTAGCTGCTAGCGTGTGATAGATGACATGAAACATCGACAGACAGCAGTAGGCTAAGCTGGTGTGGTGAAGTAGGTAGCTGCAAACTGGTGTGATAGATGACATGAAACATCGACATGACAGCAGTAGGCTAGCTGGTGTGGTGAAGTAGGCTAGCTGCTAGCTGGTGTGATAGATGACATGAAACTCGACATGACAGCAGTAGGCTAGCTGGTGTGGTGAAGTAGGCTAGCTGCTAGCTGGTGTGATAGATGACATGAAACACGACATGACAGCAGAAGGCTAGCTGGTGTGGTGAAGTAGGCTAGCTCTAGTGGTGTGATAGATGGACATGAAACATCGACATGACAGCAGTAGGCTAGCTGGTGTGGTGAAGTAGGCTAGCTGCTAGCTGGTGTGATAGATGACATGAAACATCGACAGACAGCAGTAGGCTAGTGGTGTGGTGAAGTAGGCTAGCTGCTAGCTGGTGTGATAGATGACATGAAACATCGACATGACAGCAGGGTGCTCTAGCTGGTGTGGTGAAGTAGGCTAGCTGCTAGCTGGTGTGATAGATGACATGAAACATTTGACATGACAGCAGGGCCAGCTGGTGTGGTGAAGTAGGCTAGTGCTAGCTGGTGTGATAGATGACATGAAACATAGACATGACAGCAGTAGGGTAGCTGGGGGTGTGAAGTAGGCTAGCTGCTAGCTGGTGTGATAGATGACATGAAACATCGACATGACAGCAGTAGGCTAGCGGTGTGGTGAAGTAGGCTAGTGCTAGCTGGTGGATAGATTTACATGAAACATCGACATGACAGCAGTAGGCTATGAGGGGAGGTGAAGTAGGCTAGCTGCTAGCTGGGTGATAGATGACATGAAACTCGGACATGACAGCAGTAGGCTAGCTGGTGTGGTGAAGTAGGAGCTGCTAGCTGGGGTGATAGATAACATGAAACATCGACATGACAGCAGTAGGCTAGCTGCTAGCTGGTGTGATAGATGACATGAAACATCGACATGACAGCAGTAGGCTAGCTGGTGTGGTGAAGTAGGCTAGCTGCTAGCTGGTGTGATAGATGACATGATTATTTTAGTTTTAAAGTTAGTAGAATTTATTTTACAATATTTAATTCATTTAGTTTTTTTAGTTTCCCGTGTTGTACTTGTCTATTAAAGAGATGTTATTGTTATCCACTAAAATGTTTTCAATATTGACATGATTATTGTTTGTGCATTAAGCTTTACGGCTGCAAAGCATGTTTCATGTTTGCTCATTCTTTTTCCGACGTATTTTGATTTGTTTACAGACGAGCCCGACCATCTCTGATTTACCTTTTCAGGCGCTCTTGCGTCCGTCGAGGGGGCAATTGCGACCACCGACCTAAAGATTGCTGCTACAATAGTTCTTGCCGTTGCAATCTTTGGGGGGCAAACTGTCGATGCCAGCGCATGGGCCTCTTTCAAAAGTGGGGCTAATCTAGCGAAGACAAACGCAACTAACAACAAACTATACTATACTTCAATATTGAATCAGTAATTGTTTGATGTTTCTTTTATGTATTAGTCATAGAAGGTATCGTTAATATGTTCTTCCGTGTATTATGTTAAAAAGATAATTTATAATTGATATTTACAATGCTCATTTTGGAAAGCTATAATTTCCCGATTATAACTGATATAAATATTGCTATTTATCATTTCAATGATAATTTATTATGTAATATGGTTGGCTATGGTAAAAATCTTGTAACATGTATGCCTTGAGTGGGTTTTCAATTCAGAACCTCCAACTCTTGCTCGATCAAAAGTTTGGTTAAGTTCGTTCTATTGTGGGTTGGAAATACTGTGGTATTTTCAGAGTAATGGCCTTGATTGCAGCTAAGAATTGAGAACACCCCCGTCGCTTTAACTCTTATCACTATATCAATTCAATGACATTGTATGAATTCCTCGAGTAAAATTTAACTAGTCTAAACGTACGTTTAAAAATACATGTAAAACTTCACTCATCTTGCACAGACAAATAATCAGATTTTAAGTTTTAGTTTTGCAATGTTTAAAGGAATTGTGCTGGGATATTGTTTAGGTTGTGAAAGTGTGTCCCTAAGTAGAACGGCAACTCATCAATGTCATCGCCCGGATCATTGGCATGTATCTACGATACCTTTGTTCTCAGCACTTTCTTGCTTTAAAATTGCTTTATTCTGGAGCTAACCTTCGTTAGATTCTCATCGTCTCATTTCAAGAATGTATGTGTTCTAAACAGGTGAAACTTGTTGTTTCGTAAGAAAAATGTTATGTGTTTGGTCTTAATAAATGAAAATGACCAAATTATTATTCATTCGTCTATGTCCAACTGGTGTTTACGATGTTCCGTTAGGTAACATTTAAGATGTTAACTATATGTAGTTGTTGTAGCCAACCAGCAACCTCAACAAACGATAGCTTGTGCCCAAACATGACAAATAGAACTGAAATTGATTATAATAGCTGGATGTGTCATAACTATTTTAAAACAATGGTTAACGTTTTCCTTAAGGTTTATTTCATTGTACACCAGTTAAGCAAAGAGCGCCGAAGTTGCACATAGCCTTGAACAAGTACGAAGTATTGCGTGAGCCAGAACAGTGGTTGCTCCACCTCCACCTTTTGAGTAGAGTTTAAGAAACAATTTTGTTTTTAAATTCATATCCAATAATCTTTGAAATGTTTGCCAACTCATTTCATTGATTTTGAAGGGATTTTATTTAAGAATAGTTGTTTCAATAATAGGTGGCAATTTTCGTTCAGGCGTTCAGCCGTGTGGGACCAGGTCATACCAAGTTTCACCGTCTCGAGTTAAAGCGACGGGTGTTATTTCTTGGATACTTAGGTACTATTGTATATTAGTTTGAGTTGTTAAAACTGTGATTGTCAGCAGAATTCAAAATCACTCTATACCTTACTTACACCCTTGTTCACCACTACATTATGAGTTGGATTAGCAAACATTTGTATTTCAATCAATAAACAAACCTATTTTTCTTGTAATAAATGGATAAATCTTATAATAAATCAATATTTTTAATTGAAGAAATAGAAAGGGCTTCTCGTATAAAATGCCACTGGCATAGCTCCTTCGCTGTAAATGTCAACATCGTAATTATATTGTTGCCACTAAAAGGCCTGGCACATGAAATTGCAAATTATACACAAAAGCCCTGATTTATATTTTTCGTAGCAAGGGCTGGAAAAATAATTTCTTCCATAAATTGTAGAAATTGATATCCCTCAAAAAGATATCCTTCATTCAAAATTGTCAAATTGTCAATTATATAAATAATGTAAATCAATACTTCTCCCTTTGAGTCTTATTGTTTTGATTTGTCAGAATCCACAACATTTTTAACATTTTGATATGTTGAAGTAAAAAGCGAGTGCTTGATACAATAATACATCATCAGTCATCAATATATTTTAATGCAAATTCTCCAATCATATAACTAAAGTTGATTTCCTTACTTTCTTCTATTTATCAGCCCATGTCTGATTAGTAATTTTCCAGCCAAATTAAGTAATCAGATTAAAGCTGCAATTTCACATGTTTTGAGGTATGTGTAACAACACAAAACTATATTTGCGTTTAAACTTTAAAATGGAGAGATGAATATGAATATATAACGTGTGTTGTGTTGTATCATGATGTAACAGAATTGTGAATCGACAAATACCTGTAACAGGAATAAATAAAGTGATATTTCTCGTCACAATGGCCTAGTGACCTTCCAGATGACACCCTCTACATTTCTTTGTGGAATCCCCTGTCCAGTTACTCCTATGATACTAGAACGCATACGAAGAAGCACATGACAAATGAGATTCCGTCGTCAGACAGCTGTTGGAACATCCTTGCAAAGGTTGTCAATTTTCATTTGCTTGATTTCATATCTCGTGAACAAAATATGATGAGTTTGCTCAGAAAGTTTACTTCAAAGCCTTGATGTGTGTTTAAAATTGGAAATGTAATGCTTAATTAATCGCACTGTGAGTTCGAGTTTTGTGGTAGCTTTTGCTCGTCAAGCCTAACCTAACCTGTTCACGCTTCCCCTGCCTCTAAGCATCCGTCAAGCCTAACCTAACCTGTTCACGCTTCCCCTGCCTCTTAAGCATCCGTCAAGCCTAACCTAACCAGTTCACGCTTCCCCTGCCTCTAAGCATCCGTCAAGCCTAACATAACCAGTTCACGCTTCCCCTGCCTCTAATAAGCCTCACTCTGACCATCGGTTTGTTTGTATTTATTTTCTGTTATAAAAAAACTTGGAAGTCTAAAAATTGTATTTGATCATTCTTTCCGTTACATTTCTAATAATTTCATCAATTACCTACCTACTCAGTTTAACACATAATACGAATAAGGAACGTAATTTTAAACAGTTTTAATGTGTAAACCTCTACGACCAAGATTCCTTGTGTACTGTGTATTGATGGGTATTCTACACAGTACACACATTCACAGGGACTTGCGAGAGTAACACAATATGACTTGCATTTACCAAAAGAATTAAACAGAGTTGAATGTGTTTATTAAAACCGTGTACACGTTACGGCTGCTATATCTCCCAGTATAACGACGTAAGCGGCCAACTATTTTCATCTGTAGAGGTAAGTAATTAAAATATATAAACGATATATGTAGAACTAACATAACAACCTACGCTGATGATACTGCAATAATATTCACAGCTGACACTCTTGAACAATTAATTGTTAAAGCAGAACTTTGAATGCAACATATATATAGTGCATTAACTAATGACCTCCTTACACTAAATCTAGACAAAACTACTTTTATGACCTTTAACCTTAAAAAAAAAAACAATAACCACCAAACAAAATTGAAAACTCACGAAAGCAACTGTGAACAAAACACATTCCCTAACTGCACTTGCAAATCACTACAAGAATCAAGCTCAACCAAATACCTAGGAATTATACTCGACAACAAACTAAAATGGAATTTACATGCTCAAGAAACGGCCAATAAAATAAGGAAGATTTCATATAAATTTAGAAAGCTATAAGAAACATTTTAAACCTAAAGACCTTGCGAACAATATACCTCTCTCTAATACAACAATATGCAATCTGTGCTTGGGGCTGCATGTCAAACAAACACATTTAACCTCTACAAACAACACAAAAATCAATCTTGAAAATCATACTACACAAAAAATATACATATACCACTAATAACACATTTGCAGAAACCAAAGTGTATGACATTAGAAAACTTTACATTAAATCTCTTATGATTTACCAGTTTAAGCATATTAATACAGCATCTCCAATAACCCATGCATATAATATAAGACATAAAGAAAAGAAAAATCTAAATCTGCCTAGGCAAACAACAGCTTTCGGTACAAAACACAGCACATATTTAGCCCCGAGAATATACAACATCCTTCCTGCCTATTTGAAAAGTGCAAAAACCACCTTACAATTAAAAAAATCTACGTAAATGGCTAGACAACATGGACCATCTCACCTGTGAGAACATCCTAAAACTAGCTCCTATTAGAATAACTAACACATAATAATTTTAATTTTATAAAAATATCTAAAATAACATACGGACAAGTTCCTATCCTATCATTATTTTAAGTAACATATTTTTGCAATAAACTATGTCACAACATTTAATCCTCAATAACCATAGTTTGGTACCGATATTGGTACAAACATTTAGTTTTTTACTTATATTTGCTAAATATAAATCACTTAATGGTTAACATCAACCAAGGTTATCTGTTATTTCAAATTACAGTTTAGATTAGTTCAACATAAATATTTTAGCTAAGTATATTTTTTATTTTTATTTTTATTTTTTTTATTTTTAGTCTAGTTTAGTTTAGTTTAGAATTTCATACCAACTTCAACTAAAATACAAGCCGAGTATCACCTGCCGCCATCTGAAATCACTTATGCTTTTTGAAACTACACAATCCCACTCACAAGTATTTATACTTAAGTGGGTTTTTCTCTCATTAGAACCTTCTTACCTAAATGGTTATTACACCTGTTTACACTCTACACACATCTATAACATATCTCGTCTCATCCCTTTGTATACTCTAGCATAGCTTACTTTAGTAAAACTTTTTAACCATTAAATGACTTTAGATAATAAACAGTATGTACCATGTATTTATTTTAATAGCTTTTTTTTAATAACTGTAAATGATTAAAAAATCATGTTTGATTTCCCCAGAAAGGTGTCCACCACCTGCACACTCTTTCGACCACCATGTGCAAGTAGGTCAACAATGTTGATGCCCCCTGCTCACCATCTACTTCATCTAGCAGTTCCAGTTCAGTCTCCACTTTCCTTTTCTTTCCCTTCCCCTCTTTAGTACGTTTCCTACCGTTCTCAGAAACGCAGTGCAACTCACTAGTTCCTGTGACTAGCATCTGCTCTTCCCATTTAAGATTTTTGTCCATCCTCTCCTTTCTCATTTTCTGTGAAACCAACTTAGCTTCCAGCCTGTACTTTCTTTGCTCTGTTCCGTCTCTCCACTGAAAGAGCTCTTCTTTTTTCTCGCCCTACTTCTTCTGATTTTCTTTACCTTCTTCCTCTCGGCGATAGCTTCTACAACAAGATAATTTAGTGCTTGCTTGAGTCCTGCTTCACTACCATCACCATCAGACACTGTAAGCAAAGAACCAAGTGGTTTTGCGTGAGAAGTGGAAGGGGAGTTGGGGAGGTCGAGGGTTCTCTCTCCTTGATGAGGTTCGAGGGGGTGGCAACTGAAGTGACAGTGGTCGATGCTCTTGACAATTTGTTATCAGGGCTACATGGCAAACCTATTCTAAATGGCTATCTAAATTACAGCATGTCCATAAGAAGGCAATTCCTGCAGTTCGTTAGCCCCATGGTACAAGGATATTCTACGGTGGGCTAATATCCTTCGACAATGCGTTAGCCCTATCTTGCCCATGTTATTTATTCTTAAAACATGCTCCCGCAAAAAAGTACCGACAGGTGAACGATTAAAGAAAGTGCGTTATACTTTACACAATATTGTTTCTTAATCTTAGATCTATGATCGTATGCCTTTTAGAAGTTGATGTATAAACAATGTTTTTTTTTAAAAAAAAAACATACGCAAAGTCCTGTCAAAATTGTCTTTTTGTAAATATCCGCATCAAAACGCATTCAATAGTATACTGGAAAAAATGAATCATAAAAAATAAACTTTTGTAGGAAGCCTGCCCAGGGTGCAATTCATGCCCCTCTTCAGGTGTCTAACTAGGTATGTTGCGGATAGGATATTGTGAAGGGATGTCCGAGGGCAGTTTAAGAGGACTCAATCCCTTGCATTCGCATTAACGACTGAGGAAAACCTCGGAAAAAACCTTCAGTCAGGATTGCCGGTCTCGACGGGATTTGAACCCGGGACCTCCCGAATCAGAGTCGAGCGCTTACTAGCATAGATGTAGCTTTCATTTATCGTTTGGCTCTATTAGTTTGACAGTCAGACCTTTTTCCGTGAGTAATGTTTTGTTTGGGCATTATTAATTTCGTATACGGCAATGAATAAATCGTATTTGCTTCTTCATGCCAGGAAGTCGGAATTACTCATGGATATTGAATTTATACACATATTGCACCCTAAATATATTGAATTATGCCTTCTCCAGAAGTCCGTGGCATAGGACACTGGGTTGACCTCAAGTTACAAAGTTGAAGGGAGATTGTGTCCCCTCGACAACAGCACTGTATCACCTACACAGTCGGTGACGTACCTCTGCATGCAGGCTATAATGTAGAGGCAGACATTTGCTGTGAAAATTAATGGCTTGCCGCTTGGCTATATTGTAGTCCCTTTATAGGACAAAACTTTTTACCCATAATTTTTCTTCCTACCTTAACAATTTGAAATTTGTGATTTTTTAATTTTTCTTTTTTAATTCCCTTGATCTTTTAGGAAAAAAATGCTGATTTTGAAATCCAAATTGCTATCAAAGTTGAAAAAAAATCCAAAATTTGAGTATATTTTCAAAAATTATATTTATTTTACAATTTTTAATTTTTTTGTAATTTTTTGGCATGTTCAAATTGAATCTACTACAGGCAAACAAAATATCCGGGACATCCCGGAAATTTGTGTATTTTTGGTGTTTTTATACACAATTCGATTTTTGATCAATTATAAAAATAGTTCTCATCATAAGAATTTAGTAAGGAAAAATGCTACCAATTCAGAACAAAACAAATCAGCTTTTTGACCGGGTGTAAAGTATGAAAACCTAACAGATTTTATTGTATAGATTTTAAAAAGAAGTGGTAACTATGTGTAATGATAAATTTACTAATGTTATCAATCTCTTAGTATAAGTTGGGATTTGATTTGAGAATCAGATAAGTCCGGAGGATTACTGTAAGAATCGTGCATTTTGGGGTAGAAGCATGAAATTTGGCACACATCCTCCACACACCCACAGGATCATTTTAAGAAATAGAGGCATTTCTGATCGTCCCCATGGGCGGGGCATGCCCCCCTTCCCCCTGAATAAGTCCCATGTATTTCTGTAATAATTAATAGGAATCGTGCATTTTGGTCTAGAAGCATGAAATTTGGCATACATCCTCCACATACGAATGGATCATTTTAAGAAATAGATGCATTTCTGATCGGCCCCAGGCCCCGGGGGCATGTCCCCTCCTCCCTGAATAAATCTTGAATATTTCTGTAATAATTAATAGGAATCGAGCATTTTGGGCTAGAAGCATGAAATTTGGCACACATCCTCCAAATACCCATAGGATCATTTTAAGAAATAGAGGCATATCTAATCGGCTCCAGAGGGGGCATGCTCCCCTCGCCCTGAATAAGTAACGAGTATTTGTGTAAAAATTAATTGGAATCGTGCATTTTGGGCTAGAAACATGAAAATTGATGGACATTCTTCACATACCCATAAGATCATGTTGGTAAATGGAGTCATTTATGACCGACCCAAGACGGGCATGCTCCCTACCCCCTTAATAAGTCCCGAATATTTCTGTAAAAATTAATAGGAATCGTGTATTTTGGACCTAAAGCATGGAATTTGGTAGACACACTCCACATTCCCGTAAGATCATTTTCAGAAATAGAGTCATTTATGACCGGCCCCAGAAGAGGGTGTCATTTGACCCCCTGCATGATGGCTGCCATGGGCCGGCATCATTCGCATTCCTTTATCGCTAATATCACAATACATTTTCCTTGTAAAAATATGCGAACATAGTAACATTATGTGTAATACAATGACGCCACATAACATAATAATGATAGGACATTATTAGAGGCATAATTTGCCCCATGCCCCCAATAAGTAGATTCTCGTGTGGTCTTTATTTTCAATGCCCATTACAAAATTTCTAAAGAAGATTTTAATGCCACTACGATTTTCTTATTTCGATTAGATTTCATTTCCTGAAATTTGAACACAAAATGATTAGATAAACATTACACAATCCCGCGTGGCGCGGGTACTGGTACCGAGGTAGGCGGCGGGGGGGGGGGGGGGGGGGGGGCAACCGTGGGGCGTAGAGACGATCCAGGAGAGCTGTGCGTTCATGGAGGCGGAGGCGGTGCACATACGAGGCGGTGCGGGCTTCGAGTCGCATCGGCAAGGGTTCAACCCCTGTGACGTCCTGTGTTTTTGGTTCAAGCCCCTGTTTTAAAACTTGATTTATAGGTTTCTATAGCATTACATTTATAAATGGCGGTAGTGAAATCATACTAATTTCACAGTACCACCAACTCATAATTAGTAGAAAATGATTGCAGTATAGCAGTATGTGTATGAAATCACAAACAGCAATTGAGTAGGGATGTACACTGTGGCCCGATAGCTTACTTCGTGAAGCATCGCTACGTAAAGGCGGAGGACCCGGGCTCGATCCCCGGTCGGGACATATCGTTTCGACTGTTGCTCTTACTTCATCCCTGTCTTTACAGCAGGCTTACGCTGAAAGTTTGTGATTTGTAATATTTTCCTTGGTGGAGGTGCCGGGTCAATATTGCACCACCATCAAGTCAACATAATGTAGATACGATAATTGCGCTCGCGTATGGCTCTACGAGAAAACTTAAAAAAAAAACTAGGGCTAGAGCCTAGAACTATAGCCTAGAACTATAGCCTAGGGCTTGAGCCTAGAACTATAGCCTAGGGCTAGAGCCTAGAACTATAGCCTAGGGCTAGAGCCTAGAACTATAGCCTAGGGCTAGAGCCTAGAACTATAGCCTAGGGCTAGAGCCTATAGGCTATAGAGCCTAGGGCCGTTGAGTCACTCAACGCTCGGGCTATAGCCTAAGGCTATAGAGCCTAGAACTAGAGCCTAGGACTAGAGTCTTGGCCCGGCTAGAGCCTCGGTCATCCATTTACTTGACACCAATGAGCATGCAACACAATCTTGGCATCATGTTGCATTTTGGATGCCCTTTTAATATTTATAACTCTTTTGTTTTAAAGTGATTAGCAATTAGCATGCATGTTTCTTTCAAACAGCAAATGTTCGAAAATAGAATTACGGTTACATCAAAATGAGTAACAACTTACACACAATAATTATTTGTGCAGCCACATAAACCACCTAATGAGATTTAAAAAGTAATGTAATGCACACGTACTTTGAACTTTGGCTTGTCTATCAGCCAAATCGTTTGAGCCGCCCTTTGTTTTCGGTAATGCGTGCATGTTTACGTAATTAAACACACGATATAAATTGTAAATTGTGTTAAAACTTCCCGTAATAAATAAAACTGACTTTTTTCGAATCCACCATCTTGTTTATGAAAAATAAAACGATGACGCGTCTGGCATTGTTATGAATAATCACCGCCTTCTGAAGTTCACACGGGACAAATCAAAGAACTAGAAAAAATACCAAAGAACTTGAGGAAGACAAAATAACTTCACTCGATGTATTTTTGTTGGTTCAAGACGGACTATTTTCTAATATTGTCAATTAATGGCATTACATTGATACTAGGAAGCTTTGCAAACGCTTTTTCAGGCGCGTTGTTGGATGAGCGTATGTTTTTTTAAACGATAATAGTGTAAAATTGCGATTTTTATGAGAAATTATTTTTCGATTGCGCTCAAATTTTACACAATTATATAAATTCATGAAATTAGGTTCTGTGAAAATATCATTACAATCGGATAAAGCATGTAGATGTTATAAATCGAAGAAATTGTTTTTTAATCGAAAAAAGCGTAAAATTGCGATTTTCATAAGAAATTATTTTTCGATTGCGCTCAAATTTCACACCAACATATTAATTTATAAAATTAAGGTTGTGTAAAAAAATCATCACAGTCGGATAAAGCATGTAGGTATTATAAGTCGATGAATGTTTTAAAATTAAAAAACAATCGTAAAATTGCGATTTTCATAAAAAATAATTTTTCGATTGCGCTCAAATTTCACACGAATAAAATTAATTCATAAAATTAAGGTTTTGTGAAAAAATCATAACTATCGGATAAAACATGTAGGTGTTATAAGTGGAAGAATTTTTTTTAAATAAAAAAAAAATCGTAAAATTTCGATTTTAATGAGAAATAATTTTTCGATTGCGCTTAAAAACGTGGCAGTTCTAAGTTTAGAGATTTTAAAGGCCTTCATAAAATTTCATCTCAATTGGAGTATCGGTTTAGCTGGAATCGTGTGGACAAAAAAAAACATTCCGGATTTTTTTCTCCAGTGTAGTCAAATGGAATCTTCGCTTCGCTCGCTACGCTCATCCAATTATTTATTGAAAGTGGCATAAAGTGATAGATTTGTACCAATATTAACTCGCTTCGATGACGTGATGGACGGGGGTGGATGTGGGTGGCGTGGGTGGGGGTGCACTTACACCCAACGACTGTTGCTTAAGGAGGGTTCTCCGGTCACAACTCAACTCACAATGTTTATACTTTCGACAGGTTTATTAAAAATGTTTATTGTTTTGGTTTATAAAATAATAATGAAATGTTTTGAAGGATATAAGCTTGAACTCTTCAAAAAAATAGAATACCAACAAAGTTTGTAGACCATTCCTTACGTCCATCGCCGTTGTGGTATAAAACGCTTGCTTGCAGTTGGTTTTTAGAAAGGAATTTTGTTTCAATCCCCTAATTTAAAAATGTGTTTATAGTTTTGTATAGAGCATAAGGGGTCCCGGTTTAATCCTCCATGGAGGCACTTTTCAATCATCTCCTTACGTTCAGCGCTGTTTTGGTATAAAACGCCTGCTTGCAGTTGGTTTTAAGAAAAGGGTTTAGTTTAGTTTACCTACCTACCTAGTTTAGTTTACCCTAGAGCGAGCGCCCTACAAAATGTGTTTTTCGTCAAATTTGTTTTGGACCAAGGAAATAAAAGGGCGTTTTTTATATTAAAAGAGCATTCTTTCATTGATCGATGGTTAGGGAAATGTGGATTTGGTTACTTATCGGCAATCGCCGCAAATGCTTGCATGATCGGAACTCATTCAATTTAACAATGTCAAATGTTCTTCCTTGAACACCCTATACATACGCCCTAGTTATACCCCGTGACCGTGACATTGGAGGATCTTGATCAAAACAAATATTGGCTAGTATTTACATACTCAACTATACCTTTGCTGTAAATCCGCTTTATTTTGTTATTATAATTTGGGCAAGTGGTTCAGTAAAAATATGCTATTTTCCAAGAAGGGGTGCTATTTTCGAACGCACATTTTTGCGTGTTTGAGTGTATATTTGTGCATAGTTTCAAGTCACGATATTATAAGGCCATTTTAGATTGGAACGATGCTCTCGTATCTATATTTAATTAAAAAATCAGGTTAAATCCGATTAAAGAAAGGTAAAAAATTTGTGTACAATCGCAGTTACGAGATAAAATTTTAAAACTGTTATTATAATATAGATTATGAGGTGACAAATAATTTTTGAGGTAACAGCCCCTTCAAAAGCTGTTAGTTTGAACTTCTGGACGACAAGCGCTGTATTGTTGCAAAACGCATGCTTGGAGTTGATTTTAATACTGTATTGTATTTGTATTTATTGATATTTTCCCGCCCAAAGGGGCGGGAAGGCCGATATAGGGCAACAATTTTGCCCTCTGCAGCCTATACACGTACAAAGAAACATAAATGTTAAACACAAAAAGCACTGAGGAGAGGACAGAAGAATCATGCCACGTAATGAGAAAAAAAAACGTTCAAAAGTCAAAAACGAAAGTCATTGTGCTACACTGGCACTGCAAGGCACAAGAATAGCAAAACGCAAAATTCAAGAAATCAACATAAAAACACAAATATACGGGGGAAACACTCCTAGATAATAACAGGAGAAACACAAACAAAACACGTACAAGTGAACAAGAATACAAACAAGAATACAAACAGGACGGGCACAGGAACACAAAACACAAACTGCTCGTGGGTGTCGAGGCACGGACACACCAACATCGCGGCTCCCACCGACGCACACGCACACCGCGAGGAGGGGAACACACGCGCGCACTCGCGGAGGCACGAACCGGCGAGTACCCGCGCTCCAGGTACCACACGCCTGCCCCCAGCGCTCGGTGAAGAAGTCACCTCCACAGGGAGGGCATCCGCGTGGCGCGGGTACTGGTACCGAGGTCGGCGGCGGTGGGGGCGGGCAACCGGTGGGGCGTAGAGACGATCCAGGAGAGCTGTGCGTTCATGGAGGCGGAGGCGGTGCACATACGAGGCGGTGCGGGCTTCGAGTCGCATCGGCAAGGGTTCAACCCCTGTGACGTCCTGTGTTTTTGGTTCAAGCCCCTGTTTTAAAACTTGATTTATAGGTTTCTATAGCATTACATTTATAAATGGCGGTAGTAAAATCATACTAATTTCACAGTACCACCAACTCATAATTATAGGCTATGTAAATGAATTGTAGGATTATGTATAGCTTATGTAACAGTGTATTCGACTCTCTATCACAGCTACAGCACTTATGAGTTTTAGGATTTGTACACTTGGTGGGCCGCATATCTGCACCTTGTGAACATAATGTACGTACGATAGTGCGATGGCACGGGTTGTCCCCGGTCGGACATAATAACGTATGCGAGCTGATTGCTCTACTTATCCTGACTTACAGCAGGCTTACGCTGAAAGTTTGTGGAATGTCTAATATTTTCCTTGGTATAGCCTGGGTACAGATATTGAGCAGCAAGCCTAGGGCTATAGAGCAGGGCTAGTAGATGACTAGAGTCTTGCCGGCTAGAGACTAGACTATAGCCTAGAACTATAGCCTAGGGCTAGAGCCTAGGGCTAGAGCCTAGGGCCTGGTACTCAACGCTCGGCTATAGTCTAGGCTATAGAGCCTAGAATAGAGCCTAGACAACTGGCCCGGCTAGAGCCTGGTCATCCATACTTGACACCATGAGCATGCACCAATCTTGGCATTCATGTGATTTTGGATGCCCTTTTAATATTTATAACTCTTTTGTTTTAAAGTGATTAGCAATTAGCATGCATGTTTCTTTTAAACAGCAAATGTTCGAAAATAGAATTACGGTTACATCAAAATGAGTAACAACTTACACACAATAATTATTTGTGCAGCCACATCATCCACCTAATGAGATTTAAAAAGTAATGTAATGCACACGTACTTTGTACTTTGGCTTGTCTATCAGCCAAATCGTTTGAGCCGCCCTTTGTTTTCGGTAATGCGTGCATGTTTACGTAATTAAACACACAATATAAATTGTAAATTGTGTTAAAACTTCCCGTAATAAATAAAACTGACTTTTTTCTAATCCACTATCTTGTTTCTGAAAAAGAAAACGATGACGCGTCTGGCATTGTTATGAATAATCACTGCCTTCTGAAGTTCACACGGGACAAATCAAAGAACTAGAAAAAATACCAAAGAACTTGAGGAAGACAAAATAACTTCACTCGATGTATTTTTGTTGGTTCAAGACGGACTATTTTCTAATATTGTCAATTAATGGCATTACATTGATACTAGGAAGCTTTGCAAACGCTTTTTCAGGCGCGTTGTTGGATGAGCGTATGTTTTTTTAAACGATAAAAGTGTAAAATTGCGATTTTTATGAGAAATTATTTTTCGATTGCGCTCAAATTTTACACAATTATATAGATTCATAAAATTGAGGTTCTGTGAAAATACCATTACAATCGGATAAAGCATGTAGATGTTATAAGTCGAAGAAATTATTTTTTAATCGAAAAAAGCGTAAAATTGCGATTTTCATAAGAAATTATTTTTCGATTGCGCTCAAATTTCACACCAATATATAAATTTATAAAATTAAGGTTGTGTAAAAAAATCATCACAATCGGATAAAGCATGTAGGTATTATAAGTCGATGAATGTTTTAAAATTAAAAAACAATCGTAAAATTGCGATTTTCATAAAAATAATTTTTCGATTGCGCTCAAATTTCACACGAATAAATTAATTCAAAAAATTAAGGTTTTGTGAAAAAATCATAACAATCGGATAAAACATGTAGGTGTTATAAGTGGAAGAATTTTTTTTTAAATAAAAAAAAAATCGTAAAATTGCGATTTTAATGAGAAATAATTTTTCGATTGCGCTTCAAAACGTGACAGTTCTAAGTTTAGAGATTTTGAAGGCCTCCATAAAATTTCATCGCAATTGGAGTATCGGTTTAGCCGGAATCCTGTGGACAAAAAAAAACATTCCGGATTTTTTTCTCCAGTGTAGTGAAATGGAATCTTCGCTTCGCTCGCTACGCTCATCCAATTATTTATTGAAAGTGGCACAAAATGATAGATTTGTACCAATATTAATTCGCTTCGATGACGTGATGGACGGGGGTGGATGTGGGTGGTGTGGGTGGGGGTGCACTTACACCCAACGACTGTTTTTTAGGAGGGTTCTCGGGTCACAACTCAACTCACGATGTTTATACTTTCGACAGGTTTATTAAAAATATTTATTGTTTTGATTTATAAAATAATAATGAAATGTTTTGAAGGATATAAGCTTGAACTCTTCAAAAAAATAGAATACCAACAAAGTTTGTAGACCATTTCCTTACGTCCATCGCCGTTGTGGTATAAAACGTTTGCTTGCATTTGGTTTTTAGAAAGGAATTTTGTTTCAATCCCCCAATTTAAAAATGTGTTTATAGTTTTGTATATAGCATAAGCGGTCCCGGTTTAATCCCCCTTGGAGGCACTTTTCAATCATCTCCTTACGTCCAGCGCTGTTTTGGTATAAAACGCCTGCTTGCAGTTGGTTTTAAGAAAAGGGTTTAGTTTAGTTTACCTACCTATCTACCTAGTTTAGTTAACCCTACGACGAGCGCCCTACAAAATGTGTTTTTCGCCAAATTTGTTTTAGACTAAGGAAATGAAATGAGCTTTTTTATATTAAATGAACATTTTTTCAATGATCGATGGTTTGGGAAATATGGATTTGTTACTGTGATGTTGGATTCCACAACAATAAAAATACCCAAAATGTATAAAGACATTTTTGCGGAATCACATTGGCAAATTATATTTGGCTAAAATGTATAGTATATCAAATTAATAATAAAAAACAAAACTTTTGCTTGTTATAGTTGGCAAAATAATTTTAAAAAACATAATTATTGGATGAGCGAAGCGAAGACTTCAATTTCACCGACCCCCCAAAAAATTTAGCTCGGGTGTTTTTTTTTTTTTTTTTTTTTTTTTTTTTTTTTTTTTTTTTTTTTTTTTGTTTTTTTTGTCTGTTTGTTAACTCTCTACCAGACAAACGGCATATCCGATCTTGATGAAAATTTGACAGGACCTTCGAAATCTCTGAACTTAGAGGTGTATTGTTTTTGGGTACAATCGAAGAAATATTTCTCATGAATATCGTACTTTTACGATTTTTTTCGATTTTTAGTGCGATATTTTCGTGACATATGGGCCAATTCTGACCAAACGGGTGGGGCTACAACGTTCATATTATACATGGACATTAAGGTTATGGTGATGTAGTACCTTTTGAAAAAAAAAGTTGAAAAAGTTAGCCAGAATCCATAGAAATAAAGCTTTTAATATAAGTTTTTTACGGTAAATAATACCAATTGACAAGAAACAAAAGAAACTTGACAACATTCACCTACAATGCGTAGGCAGCAAAACAAAGCACTTGCAAAAGTAAAGATATCCCAAGCAAACTTTAAACTTTAAAAAGCTCATCCATCAACGCGGCGGGACTTTAGCGTTTTCCTAGTTATTTTGAAGGGAGAAACATGGGGTTAACACCTAATCACCTTTGTCTAGAGCAGTACTTCAAGTTATTGCAATAAAATATGCATGTTGCACAAAAAATAGTAAGAACAAAACCCAATTTAAAACATTCAAGCTATAGCACTGAATTGAGTGATTTGTGAGAACTTTTCATCGCTAATCACTGTCACTCCCACATTCACATTGTCGCAGAACTGTTATTGGATGAGCGTAGCGAGCGAAGCGAGTGAAGCGAAGACTTCAATTTCACTGACCCCCAAAAAATTTTGCTCGGGTGTTTTTTTGTTTTTTTTTTGTTTGTTTTTCTGTCTATTTGTTAACTCTCTACCAGGCAAACGGCATATCCGATCTTGATGAAAATTTGACAGGACCTTCGAAATCTCTGAACTTAGAGGTGTATTGTTTTTGGGTACAATCGAAGAAATATTTCTCATGAATATCGTACTTTTACGATTTTTTTCGATTTTTAGTGCGATATTTTCGTGCCATTTGGGCCAATTCTGACCAAACGGGTGGAGCTACAACTTTCATATTATACATGGACATTAAGGTTATGGTGATTGAGTACATTTTGAAAGAAAAAGTTGAAAAAGTTAGCCAGAATCTATAGAAATAAAGCTTTTAATATAAGATTTTTTGTTTTTGTACGATATTTTCGTGCCATTTGGGCCATTTCTGACCAAACGGGTGGGGCTTCAACGTTCATATTATACATGGACATTAAGGTTATGGTGATGTAGTACCTTTTGAAAGAAAAAGTTGAAAAAATTAGCCAGAATCCATAGAAATAAAGCTTTTAATGTAAGTTTTTACGGTAAATAATACTAATTGACAAGAAACAAAAGAAACTTGACATCATTCACCTACAATGCGTAGGCAGCAAAACAAAGCACTTGCAAAAGTAAAGATATCCCACGCAAACTTAAAAACTTTAAAAAGCTCATCCATCAACGCGGCGGGACTTTAGCGTTTTCCTAGTGAATACTAGGGAAACGCTAAAGTAGTTGTTAAACTAGTGAGTGAGCCATGTGTATAGTACCGGGTATCATTCCCCATACTGGGCTAGATCCAGCCTTAGGTATATGGGAGGAAAGGGGATGTTCCCGGGTACTCAGCACTTGGCTCAGTCACTCGTTTAACAACGAATTTGGCGTTTCCCTAGATATTTAAATTGAACATTTGAAATGCGAATCGTGTTCAAAACGTATTAGCGTGAAACATTAACAAATTTCCAAGATAAAACAAAATTACCTTATTTTTACTTCCCATTTAGCACCCCTCAAAAATAATATGTGGGTGTAAAAATAGCAAAAAGTTCGAACTAGCTGGTATACCCTCCGTGCGGTAGGCTAAATGCTTACCACTAGGCCATGCCAGCCACGTAGATATCGTACCGCTAGCTGCTACTAAACAAATGCTATCGATATTTTTAAAATTACATTTTTATTTATTGAAGGATTAAATCGCAATGGATCTAGCTGATTTTGTTAACAGTTCTCAGTAAACTCGTACCGGATGTATGTTTAAAATTTCAGCCAATCTGTTCAGAGGTTCGGCTGATTTTCGACGTACAGACAGACAGACTCACAGAATCACAGAATGAGGGCCGTTTGAGTTTAATGGAGACACTCAGTCACTCCGCTCCCTCGTTTAACTAGGGAAACGCCAAAGTCGTTGTTAAACGAGTGAGTGAGCCATGTGTATAGTACCCGGTATCATTCCCCATACTGGGCTAGATCCAGCCTTAGGTATATGGGAGAAAGGCGATGTTCCCAGGTACTCAACACTTGGCTCACACACTCGTTTAACATCGACTTTGGCGTTTTCCTAGTTTAAATTGAACATTCAAAATGCGAATCGTGTTCAAAACGTATTAGAGTGAAACATTAACAATTTCAAAGATAAAACAAAATCACCAAATTTTTATTTCCCATTTCACATCCCTCAAAAATAATATGCAGGTGTAAACATATAAAAAAGTTCAAAACTAACGGGTATCGAACCCCAACCCTCTGTGCGGTAGGCTCTATGCTTACCACTATGCCATGGCAGACACGTAGAGTTCGTCCCGCTAGCTGCTACTAAACAAATGGTATCGATATTTTAAAAAATCAGGGATTAAATCGCAATGGATCTAGCTTATTTTGTTAACAATTCTCAGTAAACTCGTGCCGGATGTCTGTTTAAAATTTCAGCGCAATCTGTTCAGCGGTTCGGCTGATTTTCGACGTACAGACAGACAGAATCACAGAATGAGAGCCGTTTGAGTTGAATGGAGACACTCAGTCGCTCCGCTCCCTCGTTTAACTAGGGAAACGCCAAAGTCGTTGTTAAACGAGTGAGTGAAACATGTGTATAGTACCCGGTATCATTCCCATACTGGACTAGATCCAGCCTTAGGTATATAGACTATCAGCTACATCCCCATTTTCGAGAGATGGGCTCAATCGTCCGAACAAGCTGAGAGTGGGCTCAAAAAATTCGTAATTTTTCCCTGATTACAGAAAAGGCAACCCGGAAAACGAAATCGGTAGCTTTTAGCTTTGAGGGGCAAAAAACGGTCAAAAACGGCTAAGTGTAAAAAGACTTCAAGAAGACATACAAACCTTAACTCTAACGCTAATGCTCACACGAGATCATAAAAATTAAAAATTAAATACAAATCGGTAACTTTCAGCCTTTAGAGGCCAAAACGACCAAAAACGACCAAAAAAGGCAACATGTGAAAATAGATTTTATGAAGCCCGATTTAACAATGAGCTAACGCTAATGCCATCACGAGAACATAAAAATAGATACGAAGTATGAATCGGTAGCTTGTAGCTTTTAGGGGCAAAAACGACCAAAAAAAGGCAAATTTAGAAAAGATTTTAGACGGCCGATGTAACCATTCACTAACACAAATGCTAATACTAGATCATAAAAATATAAAGAAATACGAATCGGTAGCTTTTAGCTCTTTCAGCACAAAAATGGATAAGAGGCACACTAGAGGTCGCAATTTCATCTAAAATACCGTTAGTTTACATGCGTGAGTATTATACAATAGCAGTTTTGCACATTGTTTATATTAATTAGAAATATAGCAAAAACTTGTAAAAAATACAGCCAAACCTTACACAATCAAAAGAAATGAGATCAAAAAAGGGCCAAGCTCATCTACCCTTCCACATTTGCGCATTCTTAATTCATAAACGTACAGTGTCCCGTAACAACAACCTTGAAAAACTTGGCAAAATAGAATTTGCAACTATTAATTTAAACGTAATAGTTCATCCAAATTCTTTTTTTGTAATAAGTTTAAACGTAATGGTCATGCGAATTGTATTTTGCCAAGCTTTTCAAGGATGTTGTTACGGGACACTGTACGTTTATGAATTAAGGATGCGCAAATGTGGAAGGGTAGATGAGCTTGGCCCTTTTTTTCGATCTCATTTCTTTTGAGTGTGTGAGGTTTGGCTGTATTATTACAAGTTTTTGTTATGTGTGGGATCTCATTACTTTTTCAGTTCCATTGCATTTGTTAAAATATAATAATTTTATCAAAGTCGATTTAATTGCTATGGTATTACCAATTAATAATTGAATGAAAAAATTTAGTGGTCCAAAGACTTGCTTTTTGTAAACAATGTAGGCGATCATTGTCAAGTAACTATAGTTACTTGTAGATTGTATACCTGTGTAAGGCTTATTTTAAATCCTTTATTTGGAAGCCTTCCAGCAAACTTTTTTAACTTTTTCTTTCAAAAGGAACTACATCACTATTACCTTAATGTCCATTTAAAATGTGAACGTTGTAGCCCCACCCGTTTGGTCAGAATCGCTGGTCAATTGAAACTGACGAATTAGACAGTAGTGTAGAAGTAACTTAAAGTGATTATGAGCTTGTTTCAAGTCATTTTTTCACCAAGAAGGAATGTTCGTACACCAACCAAATTTGGCATATATATGTTGTCAGGTACCCAAATCCCCTTGATTTTGATAGTTTATAAGTTCACATCACGTTTCATGACGGCTGGGTGACACCTCGAAATCACCCCAACTCTGCTTGCTGTATAAGGTGCCTGAGTGTGTAGCGCACCACGGCTTGGCTGCGGCGCCCTAACGGGCATCTAGATAAAATACGATTCCTGTTTTTACATTTTGTATTGTGGGCTAGCTGCACTGCACATTGAGTGGTGGAGTGGACACTAATTATCACTGATCATTTCAAAAGTTACACACTTTACTGCTTTGCCTTTCCTGATGATCAAGTAACATTAACTTTGATTTGACTTTAATAGATTTGAATCGGTTATTTGAGAAACCGAATAAGTCATGTAACCATTGTTCTGAGTAAAACGCAAAAAAACGTGTATTTAATACCCTGAAGTCAAATAATACAGTTTTTTATGTAGTAATTTAGATGTGGCATAGTTACATTGATTGTTGTTGATATTGATATTTATAAGCACGTAATTTCATAATTACGAGGGTGTAATTAGCGTGGACTTATTTGGTTTCTCATTAAGTGGGGCGGGTATATCTAAAATTAGTAAAAATGAGGTAGTATCATAAGTTTTTATGATTGTTTATTATATCATAAAACTACATTTTTTAAAACTTTGTTTTGTTAAAATTTCTCGACAATGACTCATTTTACTGAAAGTGACTTGTTCCGTTTCCCAAATCAATTAAATTTTTTTCTTCAGAACGTATGGACTGACTTATTCGGTTTCTCAACTCAAAGGGAAAATCGACACCCTGTAATATACACAGGCATGGTCGTAAATTATTTCGTTTCTCTACTAATCGATAGGTCTTGAAATTCTGGAGAAAATGGCTTATTCGGTTTCTCAAATAACCGCTTCGTTTAATAAAAATTAAATAAGAAAGCGCTCCGACTTTTAATAACCGTACATATATAACACATTAAAACTGAATTTGTTTTATTTCCTTTTCTGAACTGGTCCTGTGTGACGAAATGCCTTTTTGCCTTTGCCGGCCCCTAAAGTTAAAGGGTATACTGAAATCGATTTCCACATTTAATTTAAATTTTTATTGATTTAACGAATTTATTGCAACCTATTGCAGCGTTTTCGGGCAATTAGTATTATTTTTGATATAGTGCCTTTTTGCCGTTTTTTGGTTCCCAAGCAAAGATCGACATATTTTAATTTACTCATTACATGTTCTGTATTGTCTTTAAATATTGAAGTAATTACAACTCTACCCAGCGTTATTGGACAATTGGTATTCATTTTCATATTTATATTACCTTTTACCCTTTTTCACTCTAAAAGGTAAAAAGTACTATTTTCAATTTCAGATATTGTTTTCTGTTTGAGCTTAAAATATCACATTTGTTTCCACCTTACCCAACGTTATAGGCCAATTCGTAATCCATTTAAGAAAATTATCCTGTTTTGCCGTTTTTTTGGCTGTAAAATCTAAAAGCTACCGATTTCGCTTTCCGGGTGGGCCTTGATGAAATCAGGGAAAAATTACGAATTTTTTGAGCCCACTCTCGGCTTGTTCGGACAATTTAGCCCACAAAAGTGCGTATCTGATAGCCTAATATGGGAGAAAAGGCGATGTTCCCAGGTACTCTTAAGTTTTTTTTTTCTTTTTCAAGGTAAACACTTGGCTCACACACTCGTTTAACATTGACTTTGTCGTTTTTCCTAGTTTAAATTGAACATTCAATTTGCGAATCGTGTTCAAAACGTATTAGAGTGAAACATTAACAAATTTCCAAGATAAAACAAAATCACCTAATTTTTATTTCCCATTTCACGTCCCTCAAAAATAATACGTAGGTGTTAAAATATAAAAAAGTTCAAAACTAACGGAATCGAACCCCAACCCTCCGTGCGGTAGGCTCTATGCTTACCACTATGCCATAGCAGACACGTAGAGTTAGTCCCGCTAGCTGCTACTATACAAATGGTATCGATATTTAAAAAAATCAGGGATTAAATCGTAATGGATCTAGCTGATTTTGTTAACAGTTCTCAGAAAACTCGTGCCGGATGTCTGCGAAAAATTTCAGCGCAATCTGTTCAGCGGTTCGGCTGATTTTCGACGTACAGACAGACAGAATCACAGAATCACAGAATGAGGGCCGTTTGAGTTTAATGGAGACACTCAGTCACTCCGCTCCCTCGTTTAATTATAGGCAAAACTCAAAAGTACTAGGGAAACGCCAATTTCGTTGTTAAACGAGGGAGTGAGCCATGTGTATAGTATACCCGGTATCATTCCCCATACTGGGCTAGATCCAGCCTTAGGTATATGAGAGGAAAGGGGATGTTCCCGGGTACTCAACACTTGGCTCACTCACTCGTTTAACAACGACTTTGGCGTTTCCCTAGTTTAAATTGAACATCCAAAATGCGAATCGTGTTCAAAACGTATTAGCGTGAAACATTAACAAATTTCCAAGATAAAACAAAATCACCTAATTTTTATTTCTCATTTAACACCCCTCAAAAATAATATGTGGGTGTAAAAATATGAAAAAAGTTTGAACACACGGGTATCGAACCCCAACCCTCCGTGCGGTAGGCTGAATGCCAGGTAGATCTCGCCCCGCTAGCTGTTTCTTAACAAAATGTTTTTAAAAAATAACATTTTTATTTATTGTAGCTGATTTTGTTAACATTTCTCAGTAAACTCGTACCGGATGTCTGTTTAAAATTTCAGCGCGATCTGTTCAGCGGTTCAGCTGATTTTCGACGTACAGACAAACAGACAGACAGATATACAGACAGACAGACACACAGAATCACAGAATGTGCGCCGTTTGAGTTGAATGGAGACACTCAGTCGCTCCGCTCCCTCGTTTAATTAAACATTCCCACTAGATACATTACACTAGCACAAACACTAATTTTCAAGTAGAGCTTACAATGTTGGCTTACAATGTCAACAAACGCCAAGCTAAAAAAAAAAGAGCATTTGCGTTTGAATTGCCGCCGCAGTTTAAACACAGGAAGGGGCTAAAGCGAGATTGCGGCATTGCCCCTCGAGGTACCATACCGCATGCAAAAAAAAGGCCACACCAGTTGTGATCGGAGCTATGTCTGGACACTCTGAGACAATGGCTGATACCTACGGAAAGGAGGGCTAGCGGCCGTTAGCCCCGTGTGAACGCCCATAGCTTAGGCCCAGGACTTGTCGACTACATTGAGCATGCAACACAATCTTGACATCGTGTTACATAACGGATGACCTATTAATGTATTTACCCTTTGTTTTAGAGTGATTAGCAATTAGCTTGAATATTTCTTTTAGCAGCAAATGTTTGAAAATAGAAGTAGGGTTGCAACAAAATGCGTAATAACTTACACACCATAATTTGTGAAGTTTGAATACAGCAATTGCCATGATGATGACCAACCAAATGAGATCGAAAATGTAATGTCATGCATACGTACTTAGTATTTTGGCTCTGTAAGTCGAAACGTTTGAGTCGCTCTGCAATTCCTGTCTGGCGTTTAATTAAACTATATAAATTAAGTTATTGAACTCTCGATATAAATATTAAATTGTTTTAAAACTTTAAGACAGCAACAAACAAATAAAAGTGACTTTTATCAGCTAATCCACCATCTTCTTTCTAAAAACAAAACAATAACGCTTCTTGCAAGACGTTTGAAAAATCACTGCCATCTAAAGTCTACACGGAGGCAAATCAAAGAACTAGAAATACCAAAGAACTTGTGGAAGATAAAATAACTTCACTTGATTAATGTTTGTTGCTACAAGACGGACTGTTTTCTAATGGTAATTTACTGCCATTAAATTAATAGTATTAACGTAGTATTTTACAAAATGACAGATTTGTGGTGGAAGGGTGGGGAGGGGGGTCGGGGGTGCGGGTTGCACTACACCTTGAGGCTGAGTTTTCAGGATAGTTTTAAAGGTCACATTTCACGATTTATACTTTCAAAAAGTTCATTTGATTTTGTATATTAAATTATTAAAGGGCTACCCGTATTCACCCGATAAACACTAAATTACATTTCATTCCGGCAAACTAGTTTTTTTTTATTTTTATTTATTTATTCATATAAGAGTCTATACAGCACAAGTACCATTTTAGATAGACAATCCTAATATAATAAATAAATAGAGTAAAAACAAAAATTAGATTAATATACCTACAAATTAACAAATAATAATATGATGATGAACAATAAAACAAATATATCAAAATTATAAGTGCAACAAAACATAAGAGTTAAAAATGTTAATGTAAAATTATTTACAGGAGTGTGTTTATAAAAGAATAGAGGGGAAATGCTAATGACCTTCAACTGCAGTCTAATCACGGATTGATTTTTTAAATGAATTAAAATCAGAAAATATGTCGAACTTTGGTAAATGAGGTAAATTATTATAAAATGAAGGTAAACGAAAGGTGATAGATCTACGGGTAATAGAAAGTCTAGGCCGAGCTACATGGAAAAGTGCGTAAGCCTAGTAAAGCGGGATGGAACATGGAGTGGAAACATGGAGACAAGACTGGTGGACCGGAAAACACCATTGATGATACGGTGCAGGAAAGACATGTCATAGCGTTTTCTTCGAGTGGCTAGATCTGTCATGAAAATGAAAAGTTATGAATTTACAGAGTAACAAAAGTTATTTGGGCCCACCATGATCCGAAAAATGTCAAGCTTGATAATTATTTGCAAGCTAGGTTCCCGGGATCGTATTCCCGCCATGTCTGTCACCACCTCTGTTTATAATATATATGGTTGTTAGCAGAGGTGGCTTGCATTGAGCGAGCCAGTATAACACAAGGTTTAACTGCCAATTATGGAAATAACATTTCAGATGTTGATGAATGCCGTTGCAACCTGAACAGCGGTGGACCGAAACCACAATATTCAGCAGAAGACGAAATACTACTGCGTATTGATATAGTTAAAACAGAGATACATATAAATTACAGTTAAAGGAAGTTCAAAGAAAGCAAATAGGATAAGCCTTCTGAGAAATGTAGTTCATATGTGGAGATTTTTTGTCAGTAAATTCGCGTAAAACGAAGAAAACAAATTTCTCCTAAACCGCTAATAATTTAAAGGTAATTTTGTTGGCTTAGTCGGTGGCTATAACTTAAATAAATTGTGGATTAATTACAAAACATATGTGGGTGTTTGTTTTCTCTAAAAAAAAATTAAAGATCTTCGGTCCTTTTGCGTATTGAAAAAAGTAACTATAAAATATGTTCAAGTTGCATTATATTAAAGTCGGTATATCAACTTGGAAAAACTTTTAATATGGCAGCGATTTTAGTGGTTTTCCGGCCGAACGTGGAATGACGTCATTATACGCCCGGCTCGCTGGCTGACTTGAGCTTCGTATGCGCGCTCGGTCCCCCGCCCCGCACAAAGAGATAACATTGCAGTATAGTATCATCATTCAATAGTGCGGTGAAAGAATGTGCATCAGCTGAAGTAATAGTGTAATAATATCGATGCTATTTTATAATGGTGTATGTAAGTCTAAATATAAAATGGTGATCAAGTGCAGGTGAATATAAAAATAATAATAGAAAATAAATTACACAAACAGCTATCATTTCATCGGTTTCCAAACTGTGATAAGTTATCATAAGCATACCAGCAACTATTGTCATACTTGTCTTTATTTTTCATAAAACATATTTATTTTATATTTTTCCGTGCACATTTTGTCCTAATATTGTGAGCAAATGCATGTATATGCAATAACCATCATATGTAGAATCATTCAAAATCAATGATAATAAACAGTCATTCTTTATAGAAGAGCGTTGTGCGCGAGTTTCACCCAACTTAAGCCCCAAACCATCTAGCAGACAATCACATTAGAAATAGAACCTTCCTAACACGACTGTACATGACACAAGCTCGCACTCACATTTATCTGAGCGGTCGTAAACACCCAGCGCGCAATCTGTGTTGTATACGTGATAAGTTATGCGATACTTGAGGATACTTCTTTCCACGCACTTACCAACGCACTCGTATTCAAACAAATACATACCATTTCTAATAAAGAAAACACATATGACGATAGGGTGAGATGCCAACCACCCCCCCCCCCCCCCCAAACACGCACAAACACACATATCACACATTCACAACATGAATATTATATTGCTGCATGAACGTACTGCTAAAACGTATATATCAATAAATGTTTCATATTTGGTACCTAGATCATAATGTAATGTGAATTTGACATACAAAATAACATGTTTTACACAGGTGCCCTAGAATCTTACCACAAAGAAAGACTCAAGTATCTTCCAAAGCGAGTTCACTATCCATACGAAGGAATAGAAGCACGTGGTATACTCGCTATACTTGATCATAATCATCATAACTGATAATAATTCATCATCATCATCATATCATCATCTTCATCATAATTGGTGCTCTACAAACGAAACGCACAGCTGCGAGAAATCGACTGATTGGGTCTTGAAAGCCGAGTACTTCGTAACGCGAGCCGGCCGCGGACCGGCTACACGCTCGGGTCGACTCGATGAGTGGCCGTACAGTGACGTCATTTTTAGGCCACTAGTTTTCGTGCAGTGATATTTTAAAACTCTATTTACTTAGCAACCAGATGTCCGATCAAGCTGCATCTAAGATCTATTTCCGTGAAATTGAATGGTTCAAGATATGCTATGAAGTGCTACCAAGATGAGATAATTCCTTTAAGAATCTGTGAATAAAAGAGTGGTTTTAGACTTTCAGAAGTCCCAAATTGAAATTCAGGTCCTAGGTATTTGTATCATAATTTGTTTGCATATTTTAAAAAATGTATTATTTTTGTATTTACATTTTTTGTGTTAATTGTTCACGGCATCGTTTATTATTTGCTGGCTACTGTCAGAGTGGTTCTTCTGTCACCGCGCAAAACTGAGTTACCATTGGTGGAATAAATAAATAAATAAATAACTAAATAAATAAATAAATAAATATGGACGTATTGATCGGTTAAAAAAACATTTCAACCAGGCTTTAACCCTGGTTATACTTCGTTTTGAAAGAAAATTCTTTGAAGAACGGAACTCTATCACTATTTTTTGTACTTCGTGAACTTAATGCGGTTTAAAATAAATATGCACACGATTATCTCCTTGTTCTTGAGAGTTGAGCGGTATTGATATTGACTGGAGAAACTAATTTAATTTGAGATTATTCCAATATAATCCACACCCGTGCGTGTGCGTGTACTGTGTGCGTAGGCCTAAGAGTAATCCTTGATGAAGGTGTAGTGCGTGCGACCACTTATTATTAATAAATTATCTTCTCTGGCTGCTAAGTTCTAAACAGGTCGGCTCCCTTGCGACACCTACACTTACTTTGTATGAGCACTACATAGAAGCCCGCACGTCATCAGCATAATAAACCTTTTCAAAGGAAAACCTCTACCAAACATTTTGGATACAATTTTACCTAATTGTCACTGCAATATAAAAAGAAGGTTCACATTTTCCAAATTGTATAGTTTTGAACGTAAACAATCTACTCGTAACGTGGTTAGATAAGAACAATGCTCAGTTTCCAGTAATTATGTCACTCGCAGAACTCACCGGATGCAACATAAGATCGGAGCTGGAAGGGAGTTTACGATCTGTCTTTACCTGTCGGAGACACTAATGCTGTAAAGCTGATGACACGTCACACGACTTTACTCGTGCGAGTTATTTCTAGAGATAAAAGTTGCGTTGTCCTTCTTTACTACGTATTTTTTATAGCTTGCTACTTTCCAGATGGGTGATGGTTTTTATTGTATGTAACAGTTTTTTTTTCAGTTTTTTTTTACCTACGTTTCAAGTACAGGTAACACCATGTTTAAATTCCTTTAACGCCTAATAAATGACGATTTAAAAAGAATGTTATGTTGTAAATTGTGATTGATGATGATTTTTGTTGCTTAATGTCAGATAGTAATGCTCTAAGGCTATACGAGACGATGAGTGGTGATAGATGGCGATGAAGGACGATTACTAAAAATCAATGCCTTAAGCGGGATTCGAACACGTCCTCGTAGAGCCATACGCTTCGGACCAGCGCCCTAATCGAATGTGCCACCGCAAACGACATCGAACCCACGTCCTCGTAGAGTTATACGCTTTGGACCAGCGCCCTAATAGAATGTGCCACCGCGAATGGCCTTGTCATTTGCAGACCCTTGGATATGTGTGGTTCTTTGTCAAATTCTCATCCATAAAATAATTATGCCACTTGCTGCTGGCCTGCTCTCCAAGCTCGCGTGCTTGATTGCTGAGGACAAACGAAGTATTCTAAAATTATGTTACCTCCTGTGTACTTTTTGTT
Organism: Sweltsa coloradensis; assembly: GCA_024449915.1. Classification (NCBI taxonomy): domain Eukaryota; kingdom Metazoa; phylum Arthropoda; class Insecta; order Plecoptera; family Chloroperlidae; genus Sweltsa; species Sweltsa coloradensis. The sequence goes on from JAMZAV010001167.1 coordinate 168,124, forward strand.
AACTTGGAACTTTAACCTCTTTTTCAGTGCAAACCTCCTATCACTTTTTAACCAACCCGCTATGTTATAGTACGCTACATTTCACTGTAGGAAGAAACAGTTTAACAAAGTTTGGAAGTGTGTCTCAGGAACAAACAAGAAAGGAAAAGAGGAAGGGACGATTACTCAGGAAAACACATTGGGACATTATTGATAACAGAAAATACGAACGTTATGGTCACGGTAGGTGTTTGTCAGAGTAACTTTTCTGTTACGACATAAATAACAATAACAACAAAACCTTCTCACTTGTTCACTTTTATTGTGCTTCTTTTTCAAAACTTGTACAATGTAATGTGAGCAGTAACTGTTACTCATGGGCGACCGCCTCATCATCTAGGGTTGCCAAACAATTTCCAACAGTTTTTTTTACTTCCACTTTATATCGAAATTGTCTGGACACTTGTAACATTAATATTTAGAGAACGCTATGGTTTGAACCAAATGTAACATTGCAAATAATTATGTCTATTGTTATCATGGAATGCTCATTCTGAACTAAACATGGACCCGAAAAAATTCAATGTAAGGAAGACGGTGCGGGGCCTTATGCCGTGATCCAATTTCAATAAACCAATTGGAATGAACCAAACTAGGAAGCTTCGCACACGCTTTTTCAGGCGCGTTGATGGATGAGCGTATTTGTTTACGGAAAAAAACGTAAAATTGTAATTATCATGAGAAATTATTTTTCGATTGCGCTCAGATTTCACACCAATATATTTATTCATAAAATTAAGGTTCTGTAAAAACTCATTGCTATCGGATAAAGCATGTGGGTCGAACAAGAAGTCGAAAGCAGTCGAAGAAATGTAAAAAAAAACGTAAAATTGCGATTTTCTTGAGAATCTATTTTTGGATTATAATAAATTTATTCATATAATTAAGGTTCTGTGAAAAAATCATTACAATCGGATAAAGCATGTAGGTGTTGTAAATCGAAGAAATGTTTTAAAAATCGAAAAAAATCGTAAAATTGCGATTTTCATAAGAAATAATTTTTTGATTGCGCTCAAATTTCCCACAAATAAATTGATTCATAAAATTTAGGTTCTGTGAAAAATTCATCACAATCGAATAAATCATGTAGGTCGAAGAAATTTAAAAAAATCGAAAAAATCGTAAAATTGCGATTTTTATGAGAAACAATTTTTCGATTACGCTCGAAAGAGTGGCAGTTCTAAGTTCAGAGATTTCGAAGGCCTCCAGAAAATGTCATCGCAATTGGAGTATCGGATTAGCCGGAATCATGTTAACAGACACGCAAAAAGAAACATTCAGTATTTTTGGCAAGTGTAGTGAAATGGAATCTTCGCTTCGCTCGCTACGCTCGCTACGCTCATCCAATTAAATATTAAACGATTTTTTTGGACGAGTATTATTGGACAAAATGTCTTGCCTGCATCACGTTACAAAGAACTTTACTAGGAAAACGCTTAAGTCCCGTCGCGTTGTTGAGCGAACACCGGTACGTGCAACACGACCCGAGTACGACATTCCCATAATGTTACATACCAATAAGTCTTTAAGGTCTTGACCGATTTAGCTGAAAGTTTTTATAATAGGAGAGAATATTGTACTTAATGACCCTGCAAAATTTCATAACGATCGGAACATTTTTTTTATAACCAACGATCGGATTTTGTTTAAAACAGCAACCCGCATAGGTGGTATGTACATGTGTGCAAAATTTCAGGTCGATCAGAGACACGGTGCGACCTGTACCGAAGCAGTAACAAAAACAAACAAAAAAGACATTCGAGCCATAAGAGTCAAGTGGAGACGCTCGCTACGCTCGCTCAATAATACGGGAGAGCGGTCTAGCTCACATTGAACAGTTAACATTAGTTTTCCTCTGTAACGGTGGTTGATATTTTGGTATTTTACTCTGAAATTCCTAACAAAATCCACTGTATAAAATTTAATATGTTTTTGGTTTAACGACACCTTCATTATTTATCCAATCTTAGATAAATAATGGCTTGGTGGAGGCGCCGGGTCCAAGTTAGTCTGGCGAGTATTCATCCAATGAACTTGCATGGGTGCTCTCTCATATATTACCAAGAAAAAAGATTATAATACAAGTTTTATTAAGTTGTAATTTAAAGAACTCACTTGGTATTTTGGTATTTTACTCTGAAATTCCTAACAAAATCCACTGTATAAAATTTAATGTTTTTGGTTGAACTACACCTTCATTATTTATTCAATCTTAGATAAGTAATGGCTTGGTGGAGGCGCCGGGTCCAAGTTGGTCTCTCTAATATTCATCCAATGAACTTGCATGGGTGCTCTCTAATATATTACCAAGTAATAAGATTATAATACAAGTTTTATTAAGTTGTAATTTAAAGAATTTAGTTGATATTTTGGTATTTTACTCTGAAATTCCTAACAAAATCTACTCTACAAAATTTAATATGTTTTTGGTTGAACAACACCTTCATTATTTATTCAATCTTAGATAAGTAATGGCTTGGTGGAGGCGCCGGGTCCAAGTTGGTCTCTCTAATATTCATCCAATGAACTTGCATGGGTGCTCTCTAATATGTTACCAAGAAATAAGATTATAATACAAGTTTTATTAAGTTGTAATTTAAAGAACTCAGTTGATATTTTGGTATTTTACTCTGAAATTCCTAACAAAATCTACTCTACAAAATTTAATATGTTTTTGGTTGAACAACACCTTCATTATTTATTCAATCTTAGATAAGTAATGGCTTGGTGGAGGCGCCGGGTCCAAGTTAGTCTCGCTATAGGTAGAACCAGACAAGCTGTCGCACGTCAAGTTCAAGCGAGAGCACGGACTAAACGTTGACAATTTACACACAACTTGCGTTAGGTAGGGCCTACCGTATTTGGTCATGTTATCGTGATATGTTATCACATACATCAACATTTATAAGCTGTGAATAAAGTTGCTCGTCCCACAGAGTCTGTATTTTAGCGAAATAATGATTTTAAGTAATCACGATTACGAAAGTGTTTTTTTGCCTTGTAGGTAATGGTGTGTCCAAAGTTCCAGCTGTTTATAATGCCAACCTTGCCAGATGTGATGTCAATGTTTAGGAGCATCAAAATGTGCTGATTTTATTCGTACACTTCATAAATACTTTATTTTTAGGATATATTGGGCAACACTTGGCTTTAAAATAGTCGTGTTTTTCTTCGAAAGCAGTTTTAGAGACCGTTATTTATTTACTTTTTGCCGATCCTGTGGCCAAAGTGCGTGGACGACAGTGCTGCGATCCCTCGGCGACCGCCACCTTATCTGGTTCCACCTATAGTATTCATCCAATGAACTTGCATGGGTGCTCTCTAATTATTCTTACCAAGTAATAAGATTATAATACAAGTTTTATTAAGTTGTAATTTAAAGAACTCAGTTATTTGAATCAAAATCTTTAATTTAAATAATTGGTAATGTTTGAATAAAGTGTTAGGTGTAAAAGCCTGAAGTCAAATCACTGAAATTAAGTCACAGTAGAAGTTCGTTTAATTTTAAATAGTAATTACTTTAGTCTGGAAATGTACACCATGAGGTAAAATATGAGACAATTATTTCGAAAATAAAACATTGGAAGGTAGGAAAAGCATGATTATAATCTAAATGTAACGAAGATGTCAACAAGACTAACTTCATAACTTCACTACTTCATTACTTAATGAACGAAAAGAAAAGTCGTTATGAACTCGCTAACGACGATGAGAGAGAAACTTTGAGATGTATAGAATTTAATTGACTAGTTAAAGCAAGTTCTAAGTGTTACTACGTTACGTATGACCGATCGATATACAATGTAAATTATATATATTTTTTCGCGAAAGATGCATTTATTGCTAACGTAAGCATGTGTATCATTGTAGTTTGACAATTGAACAAGGTAAGTAAGAACCTTCTCAAAATGACTTTTTTATCCAATCAAAATGTACAATTTATGAAGATAATTAGCGAACAACAGCATTATTTTAGAAACTTGAGATGAATCTTTATTGATAACACATAATTTGAAACTTTGAATTGCTCCCTAAAAGCCTAGGCACTTAACCTTTTCAATAAACGCCTCTTGTTATACGTTTGTATTTGTCGGATGAAAGTGCGTTCACCGGAGTTTATTCCCAGTTAAACTTTTGCTTATGACGAGTGAATTAATCCGTTATATTGCTCATGCTATTAATCCAATACCGAGTTTCTTAATCTTAGAAGAAGAACGATAAGTATATAACTGTGAAGAAAACTCTTTTGCCATTTGGTCTGGTGAAATTGAAGAAAATGGTATGCAGCCATAGCAGTGAGTCACACTGTGGTGAGTGTGAGCCTGTGATGATGTTGAGTTTGATCGCAGAGAAAAACCAGATCTAGAGGGACGTGCCCACCAGGGCTGTACCATTCGGCGAGCGCCTACTTTGGCTGGACTGGTCTTCCTAGACCCGTCTCTTCTTAGCTGGGGGTGGAGGGCCACCTTTGCCTGTGGTTGTCGTCAGATCGATTGATCTTCTCTTCCTATCAATCGGTCTTCCGTTGTAGAGAGGACCGAAGCTGGATGTATTTGTTAACCGGTCGGGCAGGAACTTTAGTTGGTTCCGAACTTCGGGGTGTGGGTTGGAGTTTAAAGCTCTATAAAATGAGCGATAGAGATGGATTATGTGCTCCTGCAACAGGGGGATGTTGGCGTCTTGGTGCAGGAGGTGAATCGGGGTGAACTTTGGGGAGTGAGTTATTATGCGTAGGGCTCGGTTTTGGAGTGTTTGAAGACGGTCAATGTGGGTTTGGGCTGCGCCACCCCAGATAGGGCAGGCGTAAGTGATGGTGGGTAGGATGATCTGATTGTAGATATGGATACGATCCGGACGACCGATGTTCAAGGAGTGAAGAAGTGGAGGGAGGGCGGCTATCTTTCTTACTGCCTTCTTATAGACGATGTCGATGTGTGACTTCCAGGACATCTTGACATCCAGCATTGCCCCTAGATAAGGGTTCTATGGTTTCCAAAGAATCGGCGCCCGGATAGGAACAACATCGGCGGACCTGAAACTCTGCGCTTCAAAAAAACGGTACCTGAAGTTTTTAGACGTTTAGGCCTGGACTTGTTCTTAGTACCATGGTGCTTTGACGTTTAAGCCTTTTTGTAGTTTAGCTACAGCCGGGTTAAGAGAGGATGAAGATGCGGCCAGAGCGTCATCGTCCGCAATCAAATGATCCACAACTTCTGCTGGTAGCTTCGGCAAAGTCAGATGTGTAGATATTAAACAGGGTGGGGCTTAGTACGGACCCCTGGGGAACTCCAGCAAGAATGGGTCGCGGGGCAGAACCCACGCCCATTAATGTGGTGACAAAGGTTCTGTCAGAGAGAAAGGAGTGCAGCAGGGCCAGAAGATAAGATGGGCATTCGTTTTGAGCTAGTTTAAATAATAGGGTATCATGCCATAACTTGTCGAAAGCCTCAGTAACATCCAAAAAAGCAACTACTGTAAAGAGTTCGGTGTTAAATCCTTGAGTAATTTTGTTGACTTGTCTCAGAAACTGGTGTTGTGTGGAGGTACCTATAACAAATACAAACTGACAGGCAGGAATTATGTTTATGATGGTTGTGAGGGCTTTCAGTCGAGTTAGTACAACGCGTTCCAGTACTTTAGCAATTACATTGAGGAGACTAATTGGTCTGTAGCTAGTGGGGTCAGTGGGAGGTTTTCCTGGCTTGAGAATTGAGACGACTCGGGCAGCTTTCCACGATCGTGGAAAGTAGCCTAGGTTGTTGGACGAGTTGATAATTTCATACAATCTTGCTACAGCAGTGCCTGGCAGTTGCAGTAAGAGACGTGATGAGACAAGGTCGGGACCTGAAGCTTTGCGGGGATTTAGTGACTTGAGAATTGATGCAAGTTCTTATGGTGTACAGAGAACTTCAGCTGGAGGCACAGCCGTAACAGCCGTGGAGATTACTTCCTCCACATATATGACAAGATCTGGTGAACTTTCATCTGATTAGTTTTGAGTGAATAACCCGCGCGAGGACATCCGCCTTGTCGAGGCTGTTCAAAGCGATACCTCTGGCGGTGATAAGAGGAGGATTAGGCGTGCCACGCTTTTGGAGCGTTTTTGTCATATGCCATTATATGGTGTTGTCTTGGACTGTAAGAGTGGAAAGCTTTTGCTGCCATTGGAGGCGCCGGAAGTGCTTAATGTCTCGGCGTAGAATAGCCGAAAGCCTATTTTATTCAGACCTGATGTCAGGAGCTCTGAACGCCTGCCAGTGACAGCGCGCCCTGTTCTTCAATGCAATACAAAGGATGAAAGTCCGGTTGTGTGGTTGTAGCAATTGGGATTGAAACATCCAGCGCTAAGAAGTGAAACAGCTTCGTCGATTTTCTCAGTAGAATCCAATTTGTCAAAGGGAGAGATAACACGATTGTGAATGCATGAGCGGAATCGCTGCCAATCTACTTTGGAGTACAGCAAGTGGGTTTGGGGATGGCATGAAGATATGTATTGCCATGACTGGATCATGATCGGATGCAAAGGCTTGTATTGTGGCAATGCCATGAGAGCACCTTATGTTTTAGAAAAGACCAATGTCGATAACATCCGATTTAGTAATGGCATAGTGATAGGTGGGGTCTACAGGACCGAGGACCTTGACATTGAAGTCAATGTATTATCGAATATGGCCTCTCCTCATGGACGATTTCTCGTAGAGTTCCAGACTCCAGTGCATATGTTTGGCTTATAAATCTCCTGGTAGTATAGACAAGAGTGTTGTCAGTGATTAGTGTTAGGATAATAAACAGAACGAGAGGGTGGCCTTCCTAATGAACCCTAGTGGTCCCTAGGATCCCTAGTGATCACTAGCAAGGTGGAATACATTTCTATGTCCGCTGAATATTTCCTAGTGCAAATCAATGCGAAGACAAGCCCTTCATACTTTCTTAAGGGTGTACTGTCATGAAAGGCGATAGGTTCAAATGTTTTGTTGTAGTGACGAGACATGACGATGGTGAATACATGAAATGTCGATACGATAGAGCATACGAACATGTATGCTATGACGTACGATGACGATGACGATGACTGAGAGAGATGACGATGACGAAATGATCATAATGACGATGACGATGACGATGACGATGACGATGACGATGACGATGACGATGACGATGACGATGACGATGACGATGACGATGACGATGACGGAGACGGAGACGGTGACGGTGACGGTTCTTGAATTTGTGGCTGTGGCAATGGGGAAATATAGGTTTCTGTGTTGTGTGTTATTGGTGCCAATAATCATTTTAAACATATTTCATGTTACCGTTCCACACACTCTATTTATTCGTTTGCAACAATAATACCTAAATGTACCACAACCAACGGCAGGATAAAAGTAATCCAAACATTGTTCAAGAATAATAGTAAATTAAGATTTAAGGGTTTGTGGCGCAGCTTCGGAGCGTATGGAACGGAAGCGAGAATTAAAAGCAGTTTTTTTTAAAATTATTATTCTTCATCTTAAACAACAATCAGCACAGGAAGCTTCACATTTCCTTATCGCATTAGCGGATACGTGTAAAAGCCCGCAAATATCTCCTGCCTGAGAGTTGCTCGATTATTAATTATTTAGGCCACCAGCTATGTCTACACTTTGCAGTCTGCACCACTCCATTAAGTAAATTGGAGTAATCACAGAGAAGTGTCAGTAGTTAGGTGGCAATGGATTAGTGTCAGCTCTTGAATAAGAGATTATTCGTCGTCTATGTGATGGATTATCTCTGGGATTATTATTTTCAAACCGTCTGTATAAAGTAAATTAAGTAAATAGTGTAAGGTATAAGGATGGGGGTGTAGTCTTATTCTGTTTGTTCAAGTCCGCCCGGGGCTTAGTTGATAGTAGGCGGGGATACACGTTGTCTTTGCTAAAATCAGCTAAGAATTACACGAGTGTTTTGTTGTCTCACAACAACATCGCGTGAAGTTTGAGATAAAGAATTATTTGACGCGGACGTTAGGAGACAGTACATCCGGAGCTCTAAAACCCTGTCCAGTGTGTCTTCTTAAGTTCCATTTAATATAATAATAATAATAATAATAATAATAATAATAATAATAATAATAATAATAATATATTAATATAATATATAAGTAATTTAAATAATATTATTATTATTATTAATTAAATTATATTATTATAAATTATTAACTATTATTATAATATTATTATTATTATTATTATTATATTATTATTATTATTATTATTATTATTATTATTATTATAATAATGCCCCCCCCCCTCCCCCAAAAAATAGATCTGGTGTTTTTTTTTTTTTTTTAATTTTTGTCTTTTTGTTTGGGCTCTACCGGGCAAACGGCATATGCGATCTTGATGAAAATTTGAGCAGACTTTCGAAATCTCTAAACTTAGATTTGCCATGTTTTTGGGTACAATCGATCAAATATTTCTTATGATTATCGTACCTTTACGATATTTTTTATTTTTAATTAGATATTTTCGTGATATTTGGCCCGCGACAGGGTAAACGGCTACTCCGATCTTGATAAAACTTTATGGGAACGTTTAAAATCACTGAAATTATATATCTTATGATTTAAGAGACATTTGAAGAAATATTTCTCATAGAAATCGTACTTTTACGATTTTTTCCCCGATTTTTAATGCGATATTTTCTTGAGATTTGGCCCGGTAATCAACCATACAAGCGCATCCATCAACGCGACTGTAAAAAAGCGTTAGCGAAGAGACCTTGAAGAGACCACCTGAAGTGAATAAGACAGTAGTGAATAGTGATGATAAAAAAATGCAATATGATGAAAATTAAAGGCAAAATGATTCTTTAAAAATTAAATAAATTAGTGGTATATCATTTATGAACTCTGTTTCAAACAGTTTTTAGAGTTCTCCAAATCAGCTTTAAAAATTACACCATTCTCTGCAACAAATATCTTTAAAAACTTGCATCACAGCTGTTTCTTAGTCATGATTAGAATTCACACTTGAATCTTAAAATAAAAGCAAATGTTTCGCAATCTAAAAAAAATATAAAGAATGTTACGCATGCTTGAGACTGTTTTGCCAATTTGTTGTCGACACAGAAGTGTGTATCCATAGATTTAGTTTAGTGCAGGGTTCCATTTCTTGTTAACTGTTAAAGGGAAACAAACTGTTTTAGAGACACTTTTTGTTAGTAAGTTGTCATTTAGCCATTGGCATATTATTTTCTTGGACTTTTGTTTTGCAGCTGTATTTTTCTCCCATTTTTCCTGTTATCTTTTACATTAATTTTGGAGTATTTCTACATTAAAGTCTATTCAGTGTTACATAAATTTAAAGTAGAAAGTTAAGGGGCGTGTTCCCAGATTTTTCTTGTTTAATTAATTTTTGTGTAATGTTTACAATTGTAAAATAAAGTATTTGTTTGTTTAAAAAAAATGGACTTTTGCTAGCTTATAAACACTAGACAAACTTGTACCAATAAAAAATATAACAGTGTCCGCATAATGTTATTATATTTGCGATAATGTTTAATTTAAAATAATACAAGTCCTAAAACTGTACCTTGTGGAACTCCATAGTCAATTTATTTACTGTCATTAATGATACCACCCAACTAAGTCACAAGGTTTCGGCTACTAAGATAGCTCGTAAAACTTGCAATGCCACTCCCCTAACCCTTATATTTCCCAATTTACTTAATAGGGAGATGTGATCTCACAACAATGCTTTTGCTAGATCCAAGAAGACACCTAACACTTTTTTGTTGGTGTCAATAATTTGAACTGTATATTTAATCCTTAATTATTGTTAACTCATATATTGCGTCGTCTGTACACCGATTTTGCCACAACCAAACTGATTTTTATTGTTTGTTTGTTATGTTTGTTTTTTTTAGACAAAAGTGTATTGTTTTCAAGGAAGTTTAGTAAGCTGGTTTTAATACATTTTTCTAGAATTTGCGAAAAGTGAGGTTAGACTTTATTTTGCTGTAGTTTTCCAGTAGACATATTAATTTTTCTTTACCTTTATAAACTAGAGTGACAAAAATTGACGATTTAAAGGGGCTAAAAACCCCAAAAATTATTTTTTACCACGTGATCTATAGCACAATACTATACTTAAATGACCGTTTAAAAAATTATATCTTGTAACTATGATTTAACACGAATTTTTTAATTTTTTTGATCCAGAAATTGGCGAAAATTGGTGTTTTGGAAAATTTCCTAAATCGGCTTTAACCTGCTTCTTTTTTGGTACACATAGATACTAGAGCATAGTACCAATCTAAAATGCCCCTTTATAACATCGTGTCTTGAAACTGTGCCCAAATATACCCTCAAACACGCAAAAATGTGCATTCCAAAATCACACCCCATCTTGGTAATCAGCATATTGTGACCGAACTACTTGCCCAAATTACAAAACAAAATATAGAGAATTTACAGAAAAGGCTGTCGAGTACGTCAATAATGGCCAAAATTTTTTGGATCAAAATCCTCCAAGGTCACGGGGCATAAAGATCGTCCCCATGTTATTTCTTATGGGAGATTTTTGCCGATGGGACCTAGCTCGAAAAATGTCATGTTTGACAATTTTTTGGGAGGTCATGGTGGCCCCAAAAATGTTTCTGTTAATTGCTAAATTCATTACTAGTTAGCCTGAATAAAATATATTTTTTGAGTTTAGCGGTTAAATACCCCTTTAAGACAATTTTATAAACAACCTGACATGATGCATAAATTAAAGATATGTGTTCTAGGGTATGCAATGTAAAGTAATATGCGTGTAATGTAATGCAATGTTAATCTTGCAGTAAGTGTAATAAGAAAGTGTTGGCTCCCGGCGATGGGTGACTTTATAATTAATCCACTAATTTATTCATTGTGGACAGTTAATCTGTGGATAGCATAGGCCTACCCATCTCGCAAGTCAGACATTTATGACGGAAATTTAAGCTAGACTGCCGTTCAGTAGAAGCATGATTCCTGCGTGAAAAATGTCAAGTCACCAAAATTAAAGTACCAAAGCAAGAAGAAAAACTTTAGAAACACCAAATTTTAAAAGAGTATAGAAAAACGACAGATCTTCAATTTCTTTGGGGAATGCTTCATGATACAACTGACCTCAACCTATTTCACAGGATTCAAATCTGCAATCGTGGAAGAGATTACGGACGTGGAGTCACCATGAAACCTCCCCGGGCAAGAACTTCGTCCCATATCAACTATCGTTGACTATCGTACTATCAACTAATATTACTATCGGAGTTGCAGATTATGGAATGATTTGCCGGTGGACATCCGTGAACTACACACTCGGAGCCACTTCAAATCTGCACTAAAAAACTACTTTTCTGGTGTATCCTGATAATTCTATTCTATTCACAATACCATTCATGTTTGTCATAATTTCATCACTCTCACTCTTTACAATTGTCTACACACACATTGTTTTCTATTATTGAATAATGTATTTTTAATTAATTTAATTGCAATGTATTAGTATGAGTATTGAGTAGGTTGCTATACACTAAATGTGAATGGGGCTATGCCCTTTTTTTAGCAACCTATAACACATCAATGAGTTAAAACAATAAATTAAAAATTAAAAATATCATAGCTTAACTTACTCGATTGCTTATTTGTATACGTTTGTACATTTATATGTTAAATTTATTTGTAAAAATATTTATTTCTTACTCGGACATTTTACGCAAAACGATAACTCGTGAATCAACTATTTGATCAATGATAAATGTTGGCACCAAGACGATGATGCCAATAAATTCGAGGGAAAAATGAAGAAAACAAATCACAATCGAGCTTACCTTGGCTTCATGACAGTAGGCTTGTGGAGACGGCGAACTTGCCGTTTGAGCGAGGTGTCGAAGTAGGTGATGAAAAGTGAAAAATGATAGGCTAGCCTAGTGAGATGATAGATAGAAGGGGGATCGATAGTGATGAAAGTAGTAAATGATGATACAACAACAACATACGTAATGCACACGAAAATAGAAATTAAATATCACTTGTAAAGCACTGTGAACTGTGTGTGTTAATAAAGTGTCACTGAGTGACCACGAAGAATACTTGTTGGCTGTTGCTCTCGAGGCAACTATGAAATATGCGAATGCACTGTCTAGAACAGACAGCCGTACTGAGGTCTGAACGCTATGGCAGTTCGAATGCAATAGGCAACGAGAAACGACCTGTCTAGGTCAGGTTTAAAATCAGAGATATGATAAGAAAGAGGGGTACGAGGGGAGTGAAAACTAAATACTACGTGAAACAAGAGTGGGCTAATACTGGCGCGAACAATAAATTAAAATGTAGCTTTATAGAGCGGGGTTTTCATTGGCAGCCTCCCCCCCCCCCACGCAGGTAAACCATGTTGAGCTTTACTACCAGCTGTCACCAGGCACGAGTCTCGCATTGGATGATAGGGGTACATCAGTATCACTTCGTCATTCAGGGCAGTAATCATAACAGTGAGACAAAACAATATGTTACCGTGAAACAAATAATCACAATCCATTCTACACAATATAAAATAAACATTGAAATAGCCGAACAAAAAAACACACATGTGAGCCAACTTAAAGAAACAACATTATGACTATATCAAACTCTAGTTTCACCCGTTATATAAACCTCCTGTTCAACTGGCGGAATATTCTTCTTTACACAAACCGCATCCAACATTTTCTTTGATTAATAAATAATAAGCGTACCTCTCTAATGGTGGCTTGTCGAGAACTAGGTCGGTGGCAAGCGGAAATTATAATTCCGTTTATTTATCACTAGTTGAAGGCGACGTTAAAGGAAAACAAGGAATAATCTAGAAACGTTTCAAGAAACTACCAAGAATCTAACGTTGAATACCCCTATGGACTGTTTCCCATTCGGCAATCGAAATAAAAAAATATTAACTGCTGTTGGTTTTAGAAGTGAAAGTATGTCGATATGATAAGGAGGAATACATTATTTGCTCTTAAATCTAAAAGGCTATAAAAATTTTGCTTTCCGAGTTGGCCTTTATACAATCAGGGAAACATTACGAATTTGTGTAGCCCTCTCGGCGTTTGTTTGGACGTTTATGTTCATGTTTGCATACCTCCCACAACCTGTAGCACAATGCACTTTATAATAACATGATTCTCGAAGTTAGTTTGACCGGTATTCACTTTACCGCATTCGCACAGGATTTCATACACGCCTGAACTGGTGTCTAATCGATATTAGTTTGTTTCTTAATACAACAGGGTTTGTAAACCGGACGTACATGTGTTTGGTGATGCTGCTATGCCAGTCCTATCTGCGGTACGGTGATCATACTTATGTTCAGCTTGAGTTTGTTCAACATCAATAACGACCCTTCGTTTACGATTAAATACTTATCAACCCTACTGCCAATTATCTCATGAATTGAAGGAGATCTACGTGCTAGAAGCGTTCTTCGCTAATTGGCGTCTAGTGTTGGTCGAGTAGTTGGTGATTGCCAGCTGCTAGGAGCAGTAGTCGATGTAGTCGTTAGTGGTTGTCCACTCGGCTCGACGCCGCGTGAATCTAGTGCACAGCAGAGCAAGCGAGCAGACCGGTGGAAATGACATGCGCCAACACTTGGAGAGTACGTCTTGACCTCCATTCAACAGAGAGTATGACCATTACCTAATAACAGAACCCTTAGACCTGGTTTTAATTACTAGCGTCAAATTAACTAGAGTTGAACGAGAGTTACTCACTTGGGTTTTAATTAACTTTGATTAACGTCGTAAGTTAGTATAGTTTTCAACCACAGCACATAGCAACGAATCTATATTATAAATATAACATACCAAATTTATGCTTGTCTAATAGTGGGCATTTATTATGAAAAATGTTACCTGCATGTATCAATTGGTCTAGGCCATTCTAATAGGTCATAAATACATGATTATGAAACAACAAACGCCATATTATAATTATGTAGTTTGTTTACGTCGCTTGGAGAATCATGCTCCACCCTGAAATTGGGTGGTTGTCCCCACCCCCCTAGTAAGAGGTGGGTGGGTGGTGGATGAAATTTAATCTGTTATAATCTGCATGTTTATTACGGAGGATACTACATTCCCTACGAAATAGATGTGTTCTGCTTCTGGCTTTCCTGTCTACATAATATAATAATAACTGATTTAATAATGCGCACGCTTTTTGTCGATGCAACTACAATAGATCTGTTCGTTCGCAGATCTGGTGTATAAGCAGTATAATAGATAGTGGTGGTGTAAGTTGTGTACAATGGCTAGTGTAATGGCAGAGAGTGTTACACTGAAGCGAACAAACGAGTCAGTTGAAACATGAGCTGGATATCCCCCGCCCCCGATACCTAGCTAGCTTTTGTCTGGACTGGACTACAAGAGGGTGAAGGCCTGACTGCCGATTAGTAATTACATGCTGTCTTGAAAAGTGTACTTCGCTATCCAAAGCGATCCAAATCGTATCCATTTTGCGAAGAAAATATTTCATATAAGTCGGAATTATACGAGGATGCAATGGTCAAAAACATTGATGATAGCCTTTCTCAAACGATTACGATTTTTGTTCTTAATCCAAAACTACTGTTTTATACATTTTGGAAAACGTACATTTTCGTGTGCCCTAGTAGCTAAGTAAATTTTTTTTAAACGGTTTTCCTGCCATGTAGACAAATAGTAATCCAAACATTTTCTACTCCAGACTTTTTCCTGGCCCGAGAAATGTCATCTATACCAGGGATACCAGTAAAGTGGTGTCATGGGGGTATACGCGTGTATACGGCGTATGCCCAAAAAGAGAAACACCTCAACCTAAATATATATTCAGGGTATACACTGTGTACGGTATATATTTCTTGGTAAGTAACAGGAAATACAAAGTCACGTCAAAGAACATAATATAGTTTTGCAATAATAACAATCATGTGCACCAGTAACAAATGATATAACAAAACGTGCCCAAAACTTGTTAAAATACTTCAATCACACTGAAAGAATCGAAAAGTTTGCCGGGGCTGTGCGCCTCCCCCCTGACCCGCAACTGTACAAAAACACGTACTTTACCAAGGAAAGAGCGGATGCATATAAATAATTTGTGGATGCCACCACTGGGTATCACCACCCTCAATAGAACCTCTCTAGACGCCACTGAAACTAACACCGCGCAATATGTACGCGGGCTTCCTCAGGCAATAGCGCCAATGCTACGATTGACGCGTTGCTTACGGAGATCTTACTTGACCCTTACACCCTACTTAGTGAAGCGAGTTATCCTACACGAATATAATATTATGATTGTAATGGGAAGGAAGTTTACGTTTCATAATTTTGCAATAACGAATCAATTTCAACTAGGTCAACTCTAGATATATAATTCTCTCTCTTTCCCTCTCCAACTCGATTAAACTATAATTATCGTTCGTGTAGTAATTAGTAATTCAATATTTCCGGAAGACGTTGTAGGTATGAAGGAGAAATAACCAGAGACGCGTCGTCGAGGTACAACAAAGTTAGAGCAATAATTAATCACGAATGTCAGCTAACACCGCCTTAGCACTGACGAGCCAACATCGTATTGCCGTTCAAGCTCCCCAGCGGCGGTACAGGAGACACCTAGAATAGGGTTGATTGTGACTTGGGTATTGTAGCTTGTAAGTTCGAGTCTTTACTAACAGTGGCGGTGCCGGGCACATGAATATTCAAACATTCTGGTAGGAGCTTGGATATACCACCCTTCACTTACCAAACGAGGAACATATACGTGTACGCCATCAATAACCGAACCGTTATGGAACACTCTACCGGCTGACGCGAAGACTTCCAGATATTTCAATATTGATATTGGGAACCATTTCAAAATTTCTTAATGAGAACGCATTTTCATTTTAAAATCAAGTTATAACATGCTGGAAGTCATCAAATTATTTTTCACCATCATTTTACACCTTTAATTATCAATTGTTCACCATCATTTGATCACCCTTTTACTAACTCATTTTATATTATATGAACCATACCATCATTGTTCACCTTTTACCAGCTATTGTTAACCATCATTTGTTCACCATTTACAATCTATATTCTATAGTTCACCCTTTACTATCTCCTTTATATTATTTGTTAATTTATTTTATTGTATTTTATAATGTGGTTTTAAAAGCAAGTTAGATACTTTGTGACTGGGGCCTTATGGCCCTTTTCTAACTTTCTATGGAGTTGTACAATTTCGAAATAAATAATAATAATTGAATGAGCGAAGCGAAGACTTCAATTTCACTGACCCCCCAAAAAAATTAGCTCGGGTGTTTTTTTTTTTTTTTTTTTGTATTTTTGTCTGTTTGTTCGCTCTCTACCGGGCAAACGGCATATGCGATCTTGATGAAAATTTCAGGGGACCTTCGAAATCTCTGAACTTAGACTTGCTACGTTTTTGGGTAGGCCCTACAATCGAAGAAATATTTCTCATGAATATCGTACTTTTACGATTTTTTTCGATTTTTAGTGCGATATTTTCGTGACATTTGGGCCGATTCTGACCAAACGGGTGGGGCTACAACGTTCATATTTTACATGTACATTAAGGTAATGGTTATGTATTGCTTTTTGAAAGAAAAAGTTGAAAAAGTTAGCCAGAATCCATAGAATAAAGTTTTTAATATGAGTTTTTTTAGGTTTATAATAACAATAAACAAGTTACAATAGAAACCTGACAACAATCACCTACAATGCATTCACAAAGCACTTGCAAAAGAAAAGTTGTCCCACGCAAACTAAAAACTTACAAAAAAGCTCATCCATCAACGCGGCGGGACTTTAGCGTTTTCCTAGTAATTCCCAATGTGTACATGAACATTGAAATGAGCACAATACAATGTCTTGATTTATGGTAAAACAAAAACATATATAGTCCTTCAGGACTTGTGTATTCCAATTAGGAAAATATCACATATGGAAAATGTATTCGTTCTATTTTCAATGAAATCCGAAAACTTTACAACAAATAATAATGATTTAATTTTGTTGGGAAGCCTGTCCAGCCAGGGTGCAATTCATGCCCCTTTTCCGGTGTCTTAGTAGGTATGTAGCAACAAACTTTTAGTTAAAAGCAAACGAATGCATTTTCGTCACGAAATATAAGTTGAACTTCGAACTTGATAACATAAGAGAAGAGCGTAATTTTCATCAATTCATGCAGCAATACGAACACAAATCTCTCATTGACACCAGGCATTTGTAAATGCCAGCAGGGTACACACACTTGGAACACTGCGAGATCCAATTGCAAATATTTCAATGTGATGTTTATTGAGAGTTTCTTTAACTCACTTACCAAAGTCACTGTTTTTCTCCGTAAACTATGACTTCATTTTTCATTATGTGTACGTAAAGTATGCGCCAAAGAACCCGATATAGAACGCAGAAAGGATGGATATATGGGTTTATAGAATATGAGACGGGTGCCTAGATGAGAAAAGCTCAGTGAACTTGTCACCAACAACTTTTCGATCGCGCTGATTCTCTGAGAGTTTTTAGTGATGATGTAGTGGCATTAGTGCTATTTAGTGCCTCTTATAGTACATTTAGTGCTCCCGTATCTTCAGACTAATTCGACATGAAACCATAATTTCCTCTTATCTTTATTGTACCTGTGAACAACATATGATACAAATTAATGCTTTACGTGTCGTTCTCCAAAAATTACATTATAGGGTCCGATTGATTGACAACATTTCTTGAACAACAGCTTTGTCTGTACTTTTGTGGTCAACCAACACGTAATTGTCAGTTAGATTGACTGACCGAAATTTATGGATTGAATAATTTGAATTTGAATTGACTGACAAATAAACTAATGTTCATCGCGCAGCTGAACATCTTTTACTAAGCCTCTGCCATGAGGGATGTCAACTTGTCAAGTCAACAACTTTATTTACGATTTGTTCTCTTCTGTTTGGTTTACGATTCGATTCGATTCGATTGGATCGATGAATTGCTGTCCCGCCCTGTCCGTTTACTTGCGATCTCGCCACAAATGCCATCAACGGCTGAGACGTGATTCTGATTTGAAACCAATCGCAAGGTTAATAATTTCTGGTCATAACCTGTACAGTCTGAAGAAAGTTTTATAGACTCTTATCGAACCAATGTGTAAGTGGCTAGCAGAATAATAAAATAAAAACTTGCCGACAAATGTAAAACTTTAATGAAATGTATACTTGGAAAACGCTAAAGTCCCGCCGCGTTGATGGATGAGCTTTTTAAAGTTAAAAGTTTGCGTGGGATATCTTAACTTTTGCAAGTGCTTTGCTGCCTACGCATTGTAGGTGATTGTTGTCAAGTTTCTATTGTTAATTGTCAATTGGTATTATTTACCGTAAACAACTTATATTAAAAGCTTTATTTCTATGGATTCTGGCTAACTTTTCCAACTTTTACTTTCAAAAGGTACTTCATTACCATAACCTTAATGTCCATGTATAATATGAACGTTGTAGCCCCACCCGTTTGGTCAGAATTGGCCCAAATGTCACGAAAATATCGCACTAAAAATCAAAAAACTTATATTAAAAGCTTTATTTCTATAGATTCTGGCTAACTATTTCAACTTTTTCTTTCAGAAAGCAATACATCACCATAACTTTAATGTCCATGTGAAATATGAACGTTGTAGCCCTACCCGTTTGGTCAGAATCGGCCCAAATGTCACGAAAATATCGCACTGAAATTCGAAAAAAATCGTAAAAGTACGATTTCATGAGAAATATTTTCTCGATCGTACCCAAAAACGTAGCAAGTCTAAGTTTCAGAGATTTCTTGAAGGTCCTGTCAAATTTCATCAAGACGGATATGCCGTTTGCCCGGTAGAGAGCGAACAAACAAACAGAAAAACAAACAAAAAAAACAAACAAAAAAACAAAAAAACACCCGAGCTAAATTTTTTGGGGGGTCGGTGAAATTGAAGTCTTCTCTTCACTCGCTTCGCTCGCTACGCTCATCCAATTATCCAACATTCGAATAAAGAAAATCTTGAAAAATCCTTCTGACTTTGACGGGAATCGAACTCTGTACCATCTGCATTGGAAGCAGATACGCTAACCACAAGACCAACAAGCTGCACAAACCAAAATTAAGTGCACGATTGGCCATAACCTCTCTCTGGTAAGACTGTAATCTAATAGGCACCGTAGAGTTTGCTGTTCCTGGTGATGTACATGATAAATAAACGTTTAAACACTTTTAAAGATTAATTTAAATATTTATGAAGAGGAAAAAAACTAGAGGCCATATGCCTACACTAGATGGAATAAACTAGATGGATTTGGATCCGGGACCTCCCCCATCAGAATCGCACGCTTAATGCCCGAGCCAAGGTACACGTACTGTCAAAGTGTGAGAGTCTTACTAGTTACTATGCTTGACACACCACTCAGTACTCACAAGTGCACGCGAGACACACGCAGGACAAACACGAAATAAAATATCAAAATAAACACCAATTTACAAAAAATATACTGAATTCATTAATAATGGACGTGTCTCATTAGCGTTTAATGGCCGTAACGAGGTGTAAACTGTAGGATTCTCATGAAACGTAGTCCACACTTCTATTTGGCAATCATTCTCATTCTGTACAGCACAAGGTCAAGAAAACTAATGCCAAAGAATCTATATGTTTAGCGTAACTAGTAATTCGAGTAAGGTATTGTTGTGTCTGGGCCGGCTTTGTGCTCGTCGACAAGCTAGTTCGAGCCGAGGTGACCCAACCTATACCTTGCCGCTCTGGTCAGCTGATGTCAGCTGATGCTCGCCACGACCGCGTAGGCTTGTCCAAGTGTGGGGTCACCATGCATGCGCTCACGATATAATAGACTGGGTCACAAAGTGCCCAAGACACTCTATTGCCGACTTCAGCAATGCTCGCCACACCGCTAGCTTTCAAAGTTTCTGGTAGTCACTCTGTAGTCGACTATAATTAGACTGGTCTAGCCGACCAAGTGATCAACTCCCTTGACCTTGCCGCCCTGACAGCTGAGCTCCCACGACGCGTAGGTGTCAGGCTGGGTCCCATCACTGCATTCAGCATGTGATGGTGATCCTGCCGACCAAGTGAACACTTCAACACCTCTACTTGCCGCTGATCGAGCTTATCTCGAGAGGTACGTTTCAAGTCTGGGGCCCCCTCACTGCTAATCACGAC
Source organism: Sweltsa coloradensis (assembly GCA_024449915.1). Classification (NCBI taxonomy): domain Eukaryota; kingdom Metazoa; phylum Arthropoda; class Insecta; order Plecoptera; family Chloroperlidae; genus Sweltsa; species Sweltsa coloradensis. Next base: position 188,384 of record JAMZAV010001167.1, read on the forward strand.
TATAAAGTGGTTCTTCTAGCCGAAGGTACAACAACTCACCTTGTCCTGCCTGATATGTGCTGCTGCTCCTATGGCTTGTCCATAGTTCTGTCACCTCACTGCAAGCAAATATAATATATGCTGGTCCTCGACCCAATGGTGACCAATACTTTTGACGCCCTGAATAGCTGATGGCACACCGGAAAGCTTGTCCAAGAGCTTGGTGGCACCTATTTCACGGATATATGACTCTCGAAGTGTTGTGTTTCCATAATCTACTTGCCACAAAAATGATCAGGCTATAGCCCTAGTCACTAACCGCGTAGGTTTGTCCAAGTTCAGTCAAGTTATGATATGCTCACGTAAATACTGTTGTTACGGGTCACCTTAGTAATTACAAATATTCTTGATAAAGATTATCGTATTTCATAACTCTATTTGATATTAATAGTGTGACATAAGATGGTAGCATGGCGTAATGAATGTCAGTGAGCACTGGAACTGAAGATCGAAAGAATCAACTTCCATTTCCATTGATACTCGCTTTACAAGTCGAAAGTAGAATGCAAGGATATGAGGCATTTCTGACTCCTGATTCGCCATAGTCCGAATGTGTTGTGTTTTGATTAACTAAACTTTCATGTTTGTGAGATTGATGGTTATGTACACGATTTCGATAAACCAGCATGGATCTGACAAATTATTTTCATAACCTTCGAAATCTTTCTTGAATTGTATTTTTCGTTTTCTATCTGCCGGAAATATAATAATTTTTCACTGAATTACCCATATTTTGAACCGAAAGGCACAGGAAACTCTTAAAGCTTGGCGGGCTTTTCCTACACTAAGTTGTGTTTTATATCACGAGAAAAAAACTAAAATTTGTCCACTATCTAGATTGTGTTAGTTGGAGCTATTCAAAATTCACCTCATAAAAATTATTCCTTGGATAGTTTTATAATTCGTTGTTTATTAAACGCTTGTACTTTGAAAGTGCATGTATGAAAACCTAATTGCTCTGCAAATCGAATAAAAAATTGAAGCCCTTATTCTCATCCCATTGGTTATTTAAAATGTTTTGTAATTAATTATGAAGGGAAGCGAGGAATTATTTCAAACCGAAAAAAATGAATGTTTTTTTTCTTCTTTTTTCTGTATTTGGGTGTAAGATTCTAAACCGTTCGTTGCAATGCATTTTGGACTAATTCTGAACTAAGAGTTAGCCTGTTTACATAAACATTTTACGATGATTTTTGGTAATACAACCAGCATGATTTAAAGTAGCATGACATCGAAACCAAGATGGAAGCCGAGACGAAATCGACATAAGTAAAATTTCGAAGCCCTGGTATAGCAATCAAAGATCTCATATAGGTTATTTCCGATGTTTGTTATTTATTTGTTAAATACTCTGTCATTCTTACGATAATCAAAGTATTCCATTTTATACACTGGAGTAAAATCGGAATGTTTTTTTTTTCTTTCTTTCTATCTGTCATTTGTGCAGTATTGACACGATGGTCCGGGCAGACCTGGTGGACAGAGTCCATGCCAAGAAATTTTGTGGAGAGGTTCGATACTTGCACTTGTAACTGCCACGTTGTTGAGCGCGAGATCAGGCGATATGCTATGCTGCATCAAATCGTAATTTTTCTCGATTTTTTTCATTTTTTAAATGGTACCATCGGCTTGGACATTCTCAAAAAAAATGCTTTATCCGATTGAATGACTTTCACAGAATAAATAATTTTATGAATTAGATTACCCCTCGTAATATCTGAGCGTTCATCAAAAATTATTTCACACTGATAAATCAAAATGTAGGCCCTTTTTTTTTACTAATTAAAGACAATTCGACATAAACAACTACATGCTTATTATTTACAGGAAATATTTGCAAGAGATTAATGCAGAAGGAAACTATTCGGTAATTTGAGCGCAATCGAATAATTATTTCTTATGCAAATTGCAATTTTACGATTTTTTTCTTTTTAAAAATTACGATTAATTAAAACAATTAAGTAAATTTTTTTTAAAATTTAATTATAAAAATTAAGTTAATTTTTTATATAATTTAATTTAATTTAAAAAAACCTTCGACTTAGTAATGATTTTTTCACAGAACAACAGAAAATCCGCGTAACACATGGCATCTCAATGCACCATATACGCTCATCCAACAACGCGGCGGGACTTAAGCGTTTTCCTAGTTTATATATCGTTAAATACATCTGCATTCTTACGATTTTACATCAAACGTTTGATTTTGAGTTTATTTGGTTTAATGGCGCGTCGTTACCGTTAGGTCATAATGTGCCACTCTAGCCTACAGTTTGCGAAGGTGGGCAGACCTGTGCTGGACAGATCCAGCCACAGGCAAGCGGTGGGAAGGAGGGATTCCTCATACAGCTGTTGTCGTCGTCGTCGTCATCGTGGTGGTTGTCGAGGAGGGAGGGGATTCACGACAACGCTACGCTGCATCTAATGTTGGTAATCGTTTTCTTCATAAACTATTTTGTTTAGTTGGACCAATGGTTGGACATTCTCAAAGAAAAACTGCTTGAACCGAGATGATGCCACAATAAATAAATAAATAAATTAATAAAATTGTATTGTAGTCTACCCACTCAGTCATATATCTGATTTTCACTGGAAAACATTAAACCAAAGCGATTAAGCCAACCCTGTAGGCCCCGAACCAATTAACGAGTGAGCGATAACCAACTAATGATCAATAGTTTTTAACAGGAAATATAGCAATCAGATGTATGGACAGTGCGAAGCGAACACCCGTGGATCAACGCCAGATTCAACAAGGCCGATTCAGAACAACTTTGAATTTATTATGAGCCTCAATTGCTAGGACGGCTCCAAAGTAACCGTTGGCTCCAACCCTAGATTTCGAAGGACGACGTGTTCAGATGAGTTTATGAATGTTGTAAGAGTTCTTGATGTATCAACTCAAAACATCGTGGCCATTTTATTGAAACAACTATGTATGTTGTATCACTCGATTTGTACTGGACGTAGATAAACAATTTTTATGGTGCAAATTTCGATTTTTTGGCTAAGACCTTCCCTTGGCCAAAACAAGAGGCCGCCGTCGATTAACGTTGTAACTCATGTATCTATAAAAGTATTTGGCCGGTTTAAATTTTAAATAAACCATTGAAAAGTAATTTAAATAGCTACCAATCATACATTTACCGGCATTTTCACGATATCAATTATTTTTAATATTTTATTTTAATATTTTTTATATATTTTTTTTCGTTAGCGGAATCACGTGTATGTAAAAATATTACATTTTTCTTTTGACATTATAATCAAGTAATTTTCTAACGCGAACTGATGGTAAAATTTCCTCTTTATATCCAAACAACTAGTACCACAAAATTAAATTTTAATTTAATTAAATTCATAGCAATTGTCGTAAAAGTTTGCCCCGACTGGGGTTCGAACCAGCAATAATTATTATTATTAAAATATTTTTTTTCATCAATTCAATTTATTTTCACAAAACACATATTATTAACATTGGAACATCTCATCTGTGGAATAAACAATTCATCAAATAAACTAATCAAAAACAACCATAGAGAAAGGAATCATTATGAAAAACATTAAAGGGGCTAAAAACCCAAAAAATTATTTTTTACCACGTGATCTATAGCACAATACTACATTTAAATGACCGTTTAAAAAATTATATCTTGTTACTGTGATTTAAAACGAATTTTTCAATTATTTGGATCCAGAAATTTACGAAAATTAGTGTTTTGGGAAATTTCTTAAATCGGCTTTAACCTGCTTCTTTTTTGGTCCACATAGATACTAGAGCATAATACCAATCTAAAATGCCCCTTTATAAAATCGTGTCTTGAAACTGTGCCCAAATATACCCTCAAACACGCAAAAATATGCATTCCAAAAATCCAATCCAAAAATCTTGGTAATCAACATATTTTGACCGAACTACTTGCCCAAATTACAAAACAAAATATAGAGAATTTACAGAAAAGGCTGTAGAGTACGTCAATAATGGCCAATATTTTTTTGGATCAAAATCCTCCAAGGTCACGGGGCATAAAGATCGTCCCAATGCTATTTCTTATGGAAGATTTTTGCCGATGGGACCTAGCTCGAAAAATGTCATGTTTGACAATTTTTTGGGAGGTCATGGTGGCCCCAATAATTTTTCTGTTAGTTGCTAAATTCATTACTAGGTAGCCTAAATGAAATAAATTTTTTGAGTTTAACGGTTAAATACCCCTTTAACAAATTACAAACATTAAATAAACAAATTGAGGTAGATTAACCGTAACTTAAAAATATAAAATGAAACACAACTCAACTTAATGGCTTTTGTGAATTAAACATATCAGAAACCTGTCAGAAATATAGCTGAAGGATGAGTACGAAACATGGTAAAAGCAAAACAGATTTAGGCAAGAGCATTCAATTGAGACAACAAATATATTTTTATTTCTTGCTTGACCTCGGAAATTTTTGCAAAATTTAATAAATGATCAGCTTCGGGGACTTAACACTCTAGGCGCCTTTGACCGTATTTATTATTACTTATAGGAATTGCAAATATTTGTTTTTCCTGACTACGTGTGCATTTATTGAGTTTGACAATTGCGAGGTCTTATTTGGTGAAAAGCTTATTTTGTACTACACGAATTTTATTGAAGTTGCAGTCAGAGGAATACCCCCACACAAGTAGACCATAAGATGTAATAGATTCTGCAAGAGCGATATAAACATTACGCAACACTGAGAACGGTAAAACGTATTTAAGAAAAAACACTGTCGGAGGCAGGCTCGTAGGCGCTTACAGATCGAGTCAATATGAGGTGCCCAGTTGAAATGTTTATCAATTACCAATCCCAAATACATATGCGAGTCAACATTCTCGAGAAAATCACTACATGCACACGTCAGTGGATCTACTTGATTATGCAAACATTCATTTGAATGAGTGATCACCCTGACCTCTCGGAGACAATCTCTGTTTTGAGGTGCACACAAATGAATTATTTTTGTTTTATTTGCGTTAATTACTAAATCTCTATCATGAATCTCTTAAGTAAGTAAATAAAACCTTTTTGAAAATACAAGTGTGCTATTTCAAAGTTTTTATGTACTGAAACAATCAAAATGTCATCGGCATAAATAAATACATAGCAAATTAAAACATTTAACCTAATCATTTACGTACACTAAAAAAAAGAATTGGACCCAAAATAGAAACCCGAGGAACTCCTGAAATAACATCACGTTCGTGGCATAAAAAATCACCAACCTTAAAAGTTAACTCTGATTCCCCTAGTTCTGAAGTAATTTTTAAACCAATTTAAAATTGGGCCACGAATACCAATTCGCTCAAGACATTTTAAAAGTTTGTCGTGATTTAATGTGCCTTGCTTAAATCCACAAATATGGCCTCAATGTGCGTATTGTCATTTAATTTGTTATTAACCAAGTTCGCAAATTTCACTAAAAGATCGGTTGTGCTCTTACCTTTTTGAAATCCAAACTGATTATTAGTAGGCCTAATAAATTTTAAATTTATCTAAATAGTTGCATAAAGCGTCAGTCACTACACGTTCCATTATTTTCTCAATAACAGATAAAATGGCAATTGGCCTGTAGTTATTTAAGTCCATATGGCTGTCTTTTTTATAAACCGGTCTTACAATAGAAACTTTTAATAAATCAGGTATTTCTCCCTTTTCTAGAGACAGCTAGGTGCACCGAGTATTGCAAGTCGATCACTTTTATCCCATCAATTCCAGGTTGATTGGTTATGCTTAATTTACGGATAATTTTAAGCACAGTAGCTACACTTACTTTACTTTACCTAGGTACATAGATTGACTCTGAGGTAAAGGAGCCAACAGCTTAGAAGTTAAAATAGAGCAATTATGTTGAATCATATTAATCTCATCAAGAAAAGTATCAACAAATCTGTTAGCAACTTCTTCCTCACTGTATTTATTTCGTAAGTATTTGTTAATCTCCATGTCAACTGAGTTACGCTTTGATTTCCCTATTACTTCATTAATTACCTGCCATGTTTGTTTAGCATCACCTTTATGTACTTCAAATTTATTTTTGTAATAATCTCGTTCACTTTATAACGTCCACGTTCACTTTATAAATTTCCTTCACTACCTCATTGCGATAATGTTTATATTCAGTTTCATAAGTCCGCCTCAAAGGGTTAGTTACTCTAGCATTCCTCCACTTACGGAACAACCTTCTCTATGCTGAACCATACCAACAAGGTTATCAGTCATCCACTCCTTGTTTACTCGTTTCCTCTTACGACGAATAATAATAATAATAATAATAATAATAATAATAATAATAATAATAATAATAATAATAATTATTATTATTATTATAATAATAATAATAATAATAATAATAATAATAATAATAATAATAATAATAATAATAATAATAATAATAATAATAATAATAATAATAATAATAATAATAATAATAATAACAACAACAACAAAATATATTTTTATTAATATTGGGATGTACATTATTAAATTACATATTAACTACATTATAGAAACGAATCCCACAAGCTAAATAAGCGGCCTAGCCAAAGGAATGTTGCCATTGCGTATGAAAGAGAAATACCTTTTACCAACACACATGATTGTGTAGGCTGCCCTTCGAGTTGCGTACATCACTAGTTATTAGCGATTTAGCCGCGGTCATTAACCAGTTCCCACTCGAACACTGAAGTTAAGGGGGTCCGGCCGTCAGAGGTTTTAAAAAATCGTATTTTTTATTATTCATTTGTGTGTCGTTGTATAGTATGCAGAATAAAATGAAAAAAAAAATTGGAAAAAAAAATATTTTTCGATTTTTTGGAATTTTTTTTGTAAGTTAGTGACTATGTTTAAACTATGGGGCAGGAATGCACTAACTGTAAGTTGCGAAACTTTGACGTTGATTTTCTCTGAACATTATTTTTTAATACAAAGGTACATTTTTCTCAGGAACTATACATGCAAATGTCTTGAAAATTTCAGAGCATGTAGATATATTGAGTCTTAAAACTTTGCCCCTTTCAATAATACAGTTTTTGTATTACTTTTAATTATATTAATTCAAACATGTGTTGAAATATTCAAAAAATGTACACTAACTACACCAATTAATTAAACACAATTAAATATAGTTTCCAACTTCACAATTTGTGTAATGAAAGGGGGAAAGTGTTAGGAATTCAATTCTTAAACTAGGGGGAAAAAATTAGAGCTCTAGCTTGTATGGTTATTTTAAAAAATGTACCTAAGTAATGGCTAATTTAACATACGTAAGATACAAACGGCCGGACCCCCTTAAGCAACATCGGGCGTGGTCAGAAGTTGAGTGGGTCGCCGCTCTGCCCTGAAACACACGTATATCGCTGGCTAGAGCAGACTAGGGTTCGTAAGCTTGTGTGACAGCTTCGTTCTCCTTGGCGCCGTCTGCTCGGCAGTCCGGGTTAGTGGAGGAACCTATATGACTGTCAAAAGTTACACCGTCCTTTCGGATGGGACGTAAAGCCGTTGGTCCCCTTGGTACTTTTCGATAGGAGTAGGCTATGTGCCGGTACCGGGTTTCCCCTCCTCCCTTCTCTATTAAATTTGCACTAGTGGGCTACATTGCCTGTTGCAAATAGAGACATAAATAAAAAAAATAAAAAATAAATAAATAATAATTTAGAGATGAGAATGAGAATGAGAATGAGTATCTCATGAATTACGCATGAGCTACGCCTGTCGGTGACGGTAGTCTGGCAGTAGCACTATTTGCACACTATTGCACACTATTTGCTTACTAAATTCCATGTTATGGTAATGAAGTATAATATTTACGAGACTTTCGCTGCACCAGGCTACATAGGCCTACAGCAATGACTTACCACTTGTGCTAACGTTATTCTATGGAAACTCTTAAAGTTGACTCAGGATAAGTAAAAGCAACACTTTCTGATTCTCAATACCGGTCCATCATAGCTTATTTTCTTAGCATTACTTTAATTTAAAACAAGTGTTAATAATAATAAGATCGAGTATAGCGGAAATACAATGTTAATGCACATATTATCACACCTATTTCAAATATTTTCACAACATATTTTGTTCAATCGAAAACCTTTACATAAAATATCAAATAATGGAATTTAAATGGTACACATTATGTTGGTTCTGAAATGGGTTACAATTACTTCTTCTGAACTAGTATAGAATATTTTTCGTATTCTTTACAACTGTTCACAATCAGGTAATTTTGCTCTAAGATAATATAAAGTGGACCAATATTGAAAATTTGTAACTTGGAATAGAATGGTTGAGAAACTCTTGCCCAAACATTGGCGTCGTCCATGCTTTCGGCAAAAGACCATTCTGGCTGAGAAGACGAAGTATCTGCAGAAACAAAAACAGAAAACATGTACTTGATTATAACGTAACAACTCGACAGTTTTGCAGTTGGTGGACAAGGATAGCCCGGAAACGGTTAAAGCAGTTGCTTTGAGGTTGTGCAAACATACCCTCAAAGAACAAAAAAAATCATAATGCTGAACTGATATCCATTTTGTTTACATTTTTTGGTTGTGTATATTTTCCGTGGGAAACCTGCCCAGGGTGCAATTCATGCCCCATTTTTGGACTTTGACTTACACTAGTACTTACAATACAACTAAAGTAATAAAAATTATTTTTTGACCTACTAGATATTTGGCCCAAAACTTCGTTACGATATCGAGTGTGGTAAAAAGTATTAAATTTTGTATCATAATCTTAAAAAATATTGGATTTTTATGAAAATCACAAGTGTATAATTTGCTGTTCTTTTAATTACCTTTATTATGTTTGCTTTAAAATTTAAATCGGTTAGGTACGTTATAGATATGAGTTACAGTTTTAATTGACGGTGGCCATCTTTATTTTGAAATGGCTGTTCACAGCCAAAAGCTTAAGATCTGCACCACTAAAATTGTTAATCTACGGTTCAATACGAATCGATTGATTTGACAAACAAAGCTGTTTCACTAAAACTACCATGGAATTACACATGGTCCCATACTAGTACATTTTAACCTTGGGTTAAGCGTAAGTAGGTGTTAAAGTTCAGAGTTAAGTAACATATTACTGTACACCCGCGATCAGATGTAAAACTAGGGGTCTAGAGGATCGGCCTCGCTCGGGAATATTCGGTTCGTTTCGGCGTCGTTATATTCGAAGAGCCATCACTCATTGACGTCATCTTACAGGCCGTGGGAAAACATGGCGGCCCTTATAGGGAACCTAAGTTTTGAAGGCGGGAAGGAAATTGGTTCTCTCTGGTCTCAGCGCCCATAAGAATTAGCATGGTACGAAAATGTAACTCGCCGTATCTTTTGACTCGCGCAAAAGAAATCTAAATCAATATCATCACAAGATGCATAATTTTGTAAAGAAGATGATGGCATTCTACTTTGCTCGATGACGCTTCCTAAATTCAAACTATTATGAGTTAAATGGACCCATGTTTGCGCGCTGTCGCAAATGTACTCTGGCTGAGCGGCAACCTAAGCGAGACGCAGCCACGTTGTGTGCAGCTGTGGCATCCTCGCCCGCATACCACGCGTCTGTCCATGATTGCTAAATGTACTTCGCATTCAAGATTTTGTTGGCACATTAAAGGATATTTGAAAAGTAATGTATTATCAAGTACAACCCAGTGACCTCACAGTAGCCACAAAGCAAGTCGGATACCAAATGTTATGCTGATGCCACGGACAAAATGTTTTTACGTGCTTTTTCATGAGCAGTTTGGAAGGTTTGGCAACAGTGTAAATGTAGAGTTCACTTCAACTCAAAACAAATGTCATTAATATTTTTGATAGATCAGAGTTCTATTTATCCACGCAAAGAGGAAAGATTATAGTTTCTTACAGTATGAATATAATTCCGGTCCGTGGTCGGGTTCTTGAGCTATCGCTTACGAAACATTTAGCACGGGTTAATCGCCTATACCACGCTGAACTTTAAACACAGGGCCCTGGGCGTAGTTAATATTAAAACGTGGTTTGTACGTATTTTGGGATTCACCAAACACTGCATTACCTGCAGGATTATTTCTAGTGTAGAAATCAATTAGGGCTAGTTTTTCTAATGACATAAATAGGGCAAGCCATGCACTCCTTGCCCATCGCTGCATGGGTATTAGTCTCGTATTAACATATACGAGATTCGGCGAGCGAGTGTAGGTGGTGTCAGTAAAAGATTACCTTTGATTTAGGCCTACTCCTGACGCCCGGTGTACAATACCTAGAAGAAGGGTGCAGACAAGAACAAATCAACAAACAAACACTGCTACCTCTTCTTGCTGACTAGTGATTGGTTGTGGTTAGCACGTTGGGGAGGGGTAGAGTTAGAAACTACTCAGGAATCGGGGCCCCGTCCTTGTAGCGGCTTGATACAGCGACAGTTATCAAGCTGTATAGAGCCTCGGGGGTATAAACTTCTCCCGTACTTATGTCAAGTCAAACCGCACCGCAGGCAGGTAGCGATCTAGGCCTTCATCACCCACTACACCTATTCAGACTTTAAGAGGATGCAGGCATGCTCTTCTACCTGGATTTAAATCTATCAGACAATTTAGTCAAGTAAGTTTCAAATTTTACATTATAAAAAATAAACAATTAATATATATAATTTTTTAGAAACGATAGAAATTATTACGCGTTTGGTTACTGAATTGTGATAAATTTTTAAAATCTGATATAATAGGGGTATACATATTTCATTATTAATTATACGAAGTTTTATTTTGGTGTAATGATTTTACGGCTGTAGGAAAAAGAGCGCGAAGAACATCAAATCAGTCCTTTTCCGTCTTAAGTTTAATCATTGAAGTTGCCAATTCGATTCAAGTTGCCAAACCGACAGTGTTGGCTCGAGCGTTGAGCGCGCGACTCTGATCCGGAAGGTCCCGGATTCAAATTCTGTCGAGACCGGCAATCCTGACTGAAGGTATTTCCAAGATTTACCTTAGTCGCAATTGGATTTAGTCCTCTTTATGGGGCTATTAACCCCCAAATTTTTTTTTTTTTACCCAATAATCTATTGCATAATACTACACTCAAATGACCGTATTGATTGATTGATTGGATATTGCTTAAGGTCTCATATTTATGCAACTTGGCTAATCGAGACGAAAGGAGGGACGTAAGGGATGACGCGGGGGGACAAGGGGTGGACACTGGACAGGTCTGTGCTTGTCAGAACCAGTCACAAGCGTAGGGGAGGGCAGGGGTTCCCCCACGTCGTGGTCGTCTCCGTCTGTCATCATCCGTCCGTGTTGTCATTGCCGTCGCCGTCGAGGAGGTAGTCAAAGGGAAGGGGAAAATTCCCCGATGACGACCCAGAGCTCGCCATTAGTTTCAGGGAGAAAAACTCCCCCAATCACGGGCCAAACCACGAGAAGGTTGCGAGTTGGAATTTGATGGCCCATGACCGTATTATTATTATTTTTTTTTTTTTAATGACCGTATTAAAAACTTCTTTCTTGTAATTGTGATTTTACACGAATTTTTCAGATTTTTTATCCTGCAATAGTAATTGTCGAAAATTGGCGTTTTTGGGAATTTCTTAAATCAGCTATAACTTGCTAATTATCTGTTCCACCTAAGAGCATCGTACCAATCTAAAAAGTGCCCTTGAAACTGCGTGAGCAAAAATACACTTAATCATAAAAAACATCAAAATAAACCTTCCAAAATCACACCCTTTCTTGGAAATCCGCATATTTTGACTGAACCACTCGCCCAAATTACAAAACTAAATATAGCGGATTTACAGAAAAGGCCGCCGAGTACGTCAATCAATGGCCAATCATTTTTGGATCAAAATCCTCCAATGTCACGGGTCATAAAGATCGTCCCCATGTTATTTCTCAGGGGAGAGTTTTGCCGATGGGACCTAGCTCGAAAATTGCCAAGTTTGATAATTTTTTTGGGGAGTAGTGGCGGACCCCATAATTTTTCTGTTAATTTCTATATTCATAACTAGTTAGCCTGAATGAAATATATTTTTAGAGTTTGGCGGGTGAATAATCCTTTAAACAGCCCTCGGACATCCTTTCACAATTATTGTCCTATCCGCAACATACCTATTTTGAACCTGAAGAGTGAACCTAAAGGCTATCCAACGCAATTTTTTTTTTTTTAAACTGTGTTGACAAGTTTTGACAATCATAAACAATGTGAATTATGGAAGCTTGAATTAAAAATTATTAAAGTATTTAAGTCGTTGCTTTTTATGATTCAAGAAGCAATAAATTGGTGTTAATTAGGTCGTTTTCAGCAAAAAATCAATTTTTATAATTTTTTCTGAGTATTTTGATACTTTTAATATTTTTTAGTACCATTTATAAAGAATTCGGGCCAAATTTTGGATTTAAATCTAAAGCTACAATTTTCGTTCAACTTTAAATTTTAAGCGCATTTCTACAAGAAGATTTTTTCAGATTTTTTTGTTTATTTTAGATTTTGCTTCATTCAAAAACCAGCAATTTACTACAATGATATTAAATAATCTCATTTTTTTATTTTGATTTTCCCCGGTTCCAATTGCCCGGTTTTGGTTATATGAGGTACATCTGAGTGTGGCCTAAGTTTCAAAGTTCTAAGATGAACCGTTTTCTCAGTATAGCGTATTATTCATAAGAGTACGGAATTACCTACTTTTGATAATTTTGATTTTCTCCGGTACCCGTTACCCAATTTTGCTTTCCATATTCAAAAGTGATAAAGAATGAGAGATATCAAAATGTATTCCACGTTTGAAACATCTCAGTAGTATGTCATTTTTGGGCCCATGGTCATCCCCAAATTTAGCCCCTTGTGTTTTGGACGCAAGATATTTATAATGGTTAATAGCATGTTTAATTTCAAGTTTGTACAAATTACCACGCCTTGGTAATTACGCGTTTTGATTATCATCCAAATTTTGATTTTCTCCGGTCCCTGTTACCCGATTTTGGTTTTGAAAGCAAAAGTCAGTGCGTCTGAAGTACATCTAAGTGTGGTCCAAGTTTCATAGTTCTAAGATTTACCGTTTTCTCTGTAGGCTAAATTAATCTCCGCGAAGAACTAGCTAGCCACCCACCCAGCCACCAGCCAGCCGAAAGGAATTTGACGATGTTGAGAGCCTTTTTTAACACAGAACGAGTTGTCGGATCGGGTTGATTTTTTTTGGTATGTCATGGACCACATACCAGGTCATATACCGAGTTTCAAGATTGTAACTCTTTCGGGGCGGCGTGTGCAGATAGCTGAAAACCCCCCAACTCTGGTAGCTGTATATAGGGCTGGAGTTCGTGTCGCCTAAGCAGTCGCATGCGCTTGTCTGCCGGGCGACGACCATCGCCCTAGATATTACTGCATACTTGATTTCGTTACGACATTTGTTTTGATTGGTTAAGCCAGTATTCACAATAATGGTAAATGAGCACAACAAATGATTTTGTTCAGCGATCATTCTCGTTATCCATAACGATTTTATAGAATCGCACTGCAGTGTAGTGAAATGGAATCTTCGTTTCGCTCGCTACGCTCATCTAAAAATTAAAATACAAAAATTCGTATTTAGAGTCGACAGACACATAGAGATACACTCACATATTAACTTGTCACATGTTACTTATTTTCAGTGGAAGACTTGAAAAATATATTATTGTACATTAATATAAATATCCATTATGTTTTTTAATGTTTTTTTTTTTGTATTGTCACTATGAAATCAAATTAATAAAGAAAGACTTTTTGAGTTTTCCAGTTCTACAAAATTATTCCCGATGTATCTAAGCATATATCCGTCTTAAATAAGAGAGACGATCTGGAGCGGCTAACAGCTGTTTCCGGCACGTATTCAATTCACTCATTTATTTCTGAAAGATTTCAATAAACTCTACTTCCATAGTCACCGTGAGGAAAGAGAGAAGCAAAGCAGCCACGTAGCTGGAAGTCGTCAAGAAAACCGAATGTACAAAATAAGTGAGTCGGTCCACTTCCAAAGAAGTCAGTTGGGAAATATGGGCCACTCGGCTGCCAAGACTCAGAGAGTGCCGAGATCAGAGAGAATCTAACATACTTGTACACATTACAATTTGTTCTTTTGAGAAGTATTTATCTTCCCAAGTTGTTTCCCCTTAATAAATGATTTACAAGTGAAGGAGGGAGAGCTTGCCTTCAAAGTCGAGTTTGCTCTGTGTGGTTTTGGTGTTGAATGTTTGTTGGCGCAAATATTTCAATTTAATTTCAGCTTAGGAACCTGGTTGGATGAGCGTAGTGAGCGAAGCGAAGATTCCATTTCACTACACTGGAGAAAAAAATCCGGAATGTTTTGTTTTCTTTTTTTTGTGTATTTTTGTCTGTTTGTTAGCACGATTCCGGCTAAACCGATACTCCGATTGCGATGAAATTTTATGGAGGTCTTCGAAATCTCTAAACTTAGAACTGCCACGTTTTTAAGCACAATCGAAAAATTATTTCTCATGAAAATCGCAATTTTACGATTTTTTTCGATTTTTTAAAAATTTCTTCGACTTACAACACCTACATGCTTTGTCCGATTGTAATGATTTTTTCACAGAACCTTAATTTTACGAATTGATATATTAATGTGAAATTTGTGCGTTATCAAAAAACTTTTTTTACGAAAATCGCAATTTTACGACTTTTTTCAATTTTTAAAATTTCTCCAGCGAATAACACCTACATGCTTTATCCGATTGTAATGATTTTTTTACAGAACTTAATTTTATGAATTAATATATTCGCGTAAAATTTGTGCGCAATCGAATAATTATTTCTTATGAAAATTTCAATATTACGATTTTTTCCTTTTTTAAAATTACGATTAATTAAAAAAAAATTTAAGTTAATTTTTTATTTAATTAATTTAATTTTAAAAATATCTTCAACTTAGTAATGATTTTTTCACAGAACAACAGAAAATTCGCATAACACATGGCAGCTCAATGCACCAATTACGCTCATCCAACAACGCGGCGGGACTTAAGCGTTTTCCTAGTAATTTGCACGAGCCACTGTGGCTCCTGGGTCCTGCTCGCCTTGCCTTTACCCTATTCCTTTTGACTAATGGTCAGGATTGCCAGAGGAATCAACGACGTTCAGAATCAGTCTCGCCCTTTGCTTCTGTCATTCAAGTTTCGTTCATAGTTTAAATTTAAACTTCGCGTGGGAAACCTGCCCAAGGTGCAATGCATTCCCCTCTTCAGGTGTCTAAAACTAGGTTTAAGAGGACTCAATCTCTTAAAATTTACATTAAGTACTAAAGGAAACTCGGGAAAAAACTTCAGACTTCCCTTGCCTGGTTCTTGCACTGTGCCCTTCAATTACTTCTAACTCTTGAAGCAGGCTTTTAATGAAATGAAAAGTTGTTTCCAATACTCCTGCATGTATCTATCCCTTACTTCAGAACGTTAATTTATCAACACATTTTCACAAAATAACAACAGCTATACTCTGCCCTGGTTATGAAAGAAAAGACAAACCAACAGAATTCATATAATTTGCCCGACGGGGATGTGGAACAATTGTAGATTTTGGTTTAGGCACCGATTTTTGTGTGCGTGTACCAGACACCCAAATTGTAACTTTCAGGATGGGAGCCATACCACGTTCACCTTTTGCAGCTATCTTTAAAAATAGCTTCGAAATAGTAATAAAATTAACAAATTTCGACGGAAACATAACATGTAACAAAAAAATTCACTCAATCGAACAAGGGAACTCAAATAAGGCACCCAATAAGTATAGGCTACCATGAGGCAATATGAGGCCGTACATTGCAGGTTGACACCAATTTTTTACGAAAATATATTGGTTTCTACACAACCCCAGGGTTTTATGACAGAAGCGTGAATTTTGAAACAAATATTCAGACAGTGTTTTAAAGTACAATTGACGAGAGCAGACATTAATATCTGAACAGTTTTTAGGGCTGGGTGGGGTAAAAAGTGGTGCTTGACGGTAGGCATCCGGACGTGTGGCGTGGAGGGCTAAAAACTTACTACTACCAGCCCCAATTATAATTTATACAACTAGGAAGCTTCGCAAACCCCTTTTTTAGTCGCGTTGATGGATAAGCTTTTTTGTAAGTTTATAGTTTGCGTGGGATCTCTTTACTTATCAAGTGCTTTTTGAACGCATTGTAGGTGATTGTTGTCAAGTTTCTATTGTTACTTGTTAATTGTTATTAAATACCTCAAAAAACCTAATTAAAAACCTTTATTTATATGGTTTCTGGACAATTTTTAACTTTTTCTTTCAAAAATCAATACGTCACCATTACATTAATGTCCATGTGAAATATGAACGTTCTACCTCCACCCGTTTGGTCAGAATCGGCCCAAATGTCACGAAATTATCGCACATAAAAATCGAAAAAAAACCCCGTAAAAGTACGATATTCATGAGAAATATTTCTTTCGATTGTACTAAAAAACGTGGCAAGTCTAAGTTAAGAGATTTCAAAGGTCCCCTCCAATTTTCATTAAGATCGCAAATGCCGTTTGCCCGGTAGCGTGCGAACAGACAGAAAAACAAACAAACAAAAAAAAAACATTAGAGCTAAATTTTTTGAGGGGTCAGTGAAATTGAAGTCTTCGCTTCGCTCATCCAATAACACGAAAGTAAACCATGCATGGGATACTTTAGGAAGTCACTCCTTTTTACAACAAATCAATACTTGACCCTGAATGGAAATCTTACCTTGACTAACGATTAACGAACCTCTGACCCAAACAACTAATTTCTTTAGACTATTTCTGAAATGGTGTCACATGATTACTCGTACCATGACTTATCCCTCGAATGTTGACCATGTGCATGGTAACAATGTGTTGTGAATTGTCCTTTTTTACCAATACGCTAATACATGCTAAAGAGGGAATTGTGCCCTACAATGGCCTTCTCGCCGCGTGCCAAGAAAAATACATTAAAATAATAATTAATACCAATTAAACTAAGTTTTGCAGTACAAGTGTTAACACGTATGATTTTCGTTACAAAAGCGTGACATTTTAATGAAATGTAACATGAAATAAGAAGAGGTCCAAATATTAAAACACGTTTGGTGGGGTCGCATGAGGGGAGAAAAATGGGTAAAAAAAAGAATCAAACTAAATAATATGCTACCAAAAACATTTATTAGAAAAATAAGCTTGGCCAAGTTCATACTTTTAGCAGATAATAAGTGAACTTAAAGAATTTACATTCAATCGTACCTGACTATGTGAGTTTTGACCTTCAGTTAATTCTCTCAATAAATATCATTATTCGTTCAAGAACAAACTACTTATAAGCATAAGAAGTTTAAGGTGTTCGATGCTTTGAAAACAAAAATTAATGCCGAGTTTGTAATTTGGATAAATCAAACCAAAATAGTAAACGGTTGGGCCTATATTGTATTAATGTGTAAACGTTCAAGCAATTGGTCAAAATTTAATTTTGAAATACTAGTTTACCACGATTCGATTCAAAGGATAATTTGACCTTGAGTCACAACTAGGTCCTTCTGGTTACACGATACTCCTGGAAATATTAGGGTGATAGTGATCGAAGGTCTTGACGCTCATAGTCTGGATAAATGGAAGATGCATTTGAAAGGACTTATTTATTGACTTATTTGACTTAAGTTGAAATAATAAATTAGTATCCCGGAGTATATACATAAATAAATACATTTTTCAGTAAAATATAATATAATTGCCAAGCGCCAAGCCGCTTGAATACATAATTGTTTGTTTGCAGCATTGTGCATGAATATTTCGTTTACAACACAATATATACTACCATTTTATGTAGGCCTAAATCAACCCAGATATTACACATACAAGAGTGATTCCTGATGAAATTGAGAAATATGCAAGTAGGCCCTACTTCCTTCTGTCATTCATTGCGAGTAAAATATTATGGACATGCGCCAAGATTTTCCAATTCCGTCCGAGGGGCACAAACATCGTCGTATCAAGACTTTAATCTAGAGGTGCCCCCCCCCCCCTCCCCTAGATTAACGGGCATTGTTAATATAAATCCTCCAAGCGCGCATCCTCTTTCCCAACATATTATGTTTTAGTTAAGATGCCTACTACTTGCGTCTCGTGTAATTTAATTGACAATATTATTGATTAACCAATAGATAATCTTAAATCAAGAGGCCAAAAACTTATTGAGCGAGCGTCTCCACTTGACTCTTATGGCTCGAATGTCTGTTTTTTTTTTGTTTGTTTTTTTTTTTTTTTTTTATTTGTTTTTTCTGTTACTGCTTCGATACAGGTCGCACCGTTTCTCTGATCGACCTGAAATTTTGCACACATGTACATACCACCTAGGCGGTTTTCTGTATAGTTTTTGAACAAAATCCGATCGTTGGATATATATATATATATATATATATATATATTATATATATATATATATATATATATATATATATATATATATAAAAAATGTTCCGATCGTTATGAAATTTTGCAGGGTCAATAAGTACACCATTATCTCCTATTTTCCAAATTTTCAGCTAAATCGGTCAAGACCTTAAGTAGTGTAGATAGAAATAGCAAAAGTAACGTTACCATGGCAACGAAAAGTCTCACTATGCACTGCCACCTATAAGTAATGCGTGTCATTTTTAGCAGTTTGTCTGGTCTCTCTTCCATGAATTTCCTCCACGTTCCTTAACTTTTCTTCTAAATAACTTTTAACTGAATATTTTCTTGTACTGTTAACCATCTTAAATCTTTTATAATATCAAAAATTGGCGTTATTTTCCTGCTTTGTAATATGCATCTCATAGCCATGTTTTGTATCATTTGAATTTTGATAATCTCGTTTGCACATGCATTACAAAATATTGTTGCACAGTATTCAAAATCTGGTTTTATTTATTGTATCATAAATTATTAATCTTGTCCATTTCGGAAATTTGTTTTTTACTCTTCTCATGTATCCCACCTTCTTAGCAAGTTTCTTAAAAAATTATATATGTGTTGAGTGTTGCTTAAAGTCAAGTTTTTCATTCAGTATTATTCCAAGATATTTAAAATTATTAATCATTTCAATTTTTTCATTTTCAATTATTGGGCTATTTAAATTCCAAAAGTTACATTCATTTACATTCTTCCCTATTAACATTCCTTTTGTATTTTAGTATTAATCTTAAGTTTATTGATTTTGAACCAAAGTTCAATCTTCTTTAACTCATTATTCATTTCTTCTAATATTTATTTATTTATTTTTCCATTTACTGATATGACCAAATCATCAGCATACATATTTAATAAATGTATCAGTTTGATGCAAATGTGGATGTCATTCATATTTATTAGAAATAACAAAGGACCAAGTACAGATCCCCGAGGAACTCGATTTTCGAAAGTAATCTCCTCAGATAGCTTGCCTCCATATATGACTTTCTGTTTTCTATTTGTTAAATAACTTTTCATCCACTTTAATGCAGATCCATCAATTCCATACATGTACTGTAATTTCTCAAGCAATCTCTCCACATTGACTGTTTTAAATGCTCTCTTCAAATCTACAAACACTGCTAAATTTTTATTTTTGTTATCCATGTCCTTTAATTAACAACTTGTCAATGAGATTTTGTACCGCTGATTCACAGGAGTTATTTTTACGAAATTCCGATTGGCTTTTATACAATAACAAGCTCTCATTGAAATAGTCATACAACTGTTCATGGATTTCCATTTCTATTAACTTATCAATTGCTGTCAACATATTTAGAGGTCTAAAATTTTCAATTTCTACTGAATTCGTGACTTTACTTGCAGTCACTATCACTGCTAGTTGTAATTTTCTGTGAATTCTCCACTCCTAATTGATATGTGTTAACTAAATTCAACAATTCATTTTATTACTGGGTATGCATCTCTCAATATTTTGACTGATATACCATCAATTGTCTTTTTGTTTTAAGTTTTGTTATAATTTTGTTAAGATCCTGTATTGTTATTTTATGAAAACTATTCAGAACGCACTCACTTTTCCTTTTATAACTTTTAAGATCTATTGTTGCCTTGATGTCTCATTATCTATCATGTCAGAGTCAACTTCATCTATTTACTTATTATGGCCTTTAACTTTCCACAAAATAATTTTTGAAACTATTGGCTATTTCTGTATTATCAGTTAATATCTTACCTTCAGTGTTTCTAATTTCACTCATGTCTCACACCATTTTCCTTCTTTACTATCTTTTTAAGTGTCTTCCACATTTCAACACCTTCATTCTTGTTACAAACTATTTTACCTTCATAATATGTTTTTCAGCCTTTCTCAGCATTGATGTTACTGCAATTCTTTCTTCTAGGTATATTTTCTCCAATCTTTCACTTTTTTACTAAATTTTGCACGCTTGTACGCATTATTCCTTGGTCAAATTCCATTATATATTTATCCATTAAGGCTATTGTACCACCTCTGGCCGATAATTTGAAAGTTGAAGAAACATGGCTGAAAAGTTTTCTGGATGAAAGATGGCCTTACTTAAAACAGGATTTTTTTGGGGGGGAGGGGGGGGGGGGGGACATAACCTCACTATTGGCCATTATGTGTCGTTTTTTGACAATAGTGTAGCCAGCACAGCTAGTGCAAAATTAAATTTTGTGAATCGGTTTTCTGGGTATAGTTTCTTAACACTTTAGCTACAACTTCAACTATAAGGACAAATAGATTTCTGAAATACAGTTGGTGTACGATTTTTTTTGTCAAACGGTACAAATACCATTTATTTTGAGTTTTGTATCGTCTGGCAAAAAAAAAATCGTACACCAACTGTAATTTCAGAAATCTCTTTGTTGTTATAGTTGAAGTTGTTGCTAAAGGTGTTAAGAAACTATTTCCAGAAAAACGATTCACAAAATTTAATTTTGCATGAGCAGCTGTGCTGGCTACACTATTGTCAAAAAAACCGACATATAATGGCCGATAGTAGGGTTATGTCCCGACCCAAAAAAAAAAAAATTCGCTGGTTTATTAAAGGTACTCTTTCATTCAGCCAACTTTCATGGACTTCCAAGGTTTTGAGCCTACCTTGATTACAATAGCCTTAAATCATTGCGTTTTGTTCGTTTTTCAAATTTCAATTTTCTTCTTCGGTAAAACTTTTTCTTTACACTTTAATATATTACTTCTAAGTTCATCAGTTATTTTATTTACATCACTCTTTTCTCGATCCCTTTCACAATTAAACAATTGTTCCTGTAAATGTTCTTTGTTATAATTGTTCCAGTCTTCTATGTCTATTTGATTTTATTTCTATGTTACCACTTGCTGATTTTATCCCTCCTATTTTGGTTAATAATATTTCATGTCTGATATGATTGGTTCTTCTTTTACCTCAACATTCACCTCTTCACTTTCATTTGCAATAACTATGTATATAATGGTTTCACTTTCCTTTGTAATTCGAGATGGTGTATCGACTATCTGCCCTAAATCATATCTTTCTATAATTTCTTTAAGTCTTTTTACATATCCCTCACTCCTATTCCAGTCAAAATTAAAATCACCAATAGTTACATTACTACATACAAAAGCAATGCTTCCTTACAATGACGTGTCGAAGATAGTGATATAACGTGTAACAACTTGCAATACAATGGCCTGCGAGGCTTATATTATCATCGTGACCTAGATTGCCTTTGTTTCCTTGATGCTATTGTGTTGCGCTGATACTTGATCTCAACAGAGAGAGAGAGAAGACAATCTTCCTGATAATAAAGGAAATGTCAGAGTCGAAATGCAATAATGCAACATGTCAAATCCAGTGCAAGGAGGTCTAAAGCAAGATGTCAGTTTCCTCCCTAGAGTGGCTTTGTTTACAAGAATTCAAGTCCCTAGGGATGTATGTGCACACAGCATCAGTTACAACACGTGTCACTTACGTAGTTCGACCACATACAACCACTTTAGCAAAGTCTAAAGTGAGGATCACACAAATGCACATTATCACCATTTAAAATATATCGCTATGAGTGTTGGCAGTAACTTTTGTGGTAACGCGTTCCTTTCTTAAATCAGGAACTTGTAACGTCAAAGTTACTATTTCGTGGGAACTTGGAACGAATTTAACGTTCCTTTATAAGTTCCATTCGCCATCGTAATCCCGTCGAATTCCAGTACCTGATATCTTAACTGCATTATGAAATCATGTGACATCATGTGTTTTCGAACCTGGCGCCACCCTCGTCAGATCGCCTTTGGGGTGTCGGCTTCTAAGCCCCTGTCTCCTAAGCCCCTGTACCTTTTTTGGCTCCTAAGCCCCTGTGACCGACGGTTGTGCTACACGTTGTGAAGCGGGGCTAAGAAGACAAGCCGGTCCGGGCTTTAAAAGACTAAAAGTCTTCTTAGCCCCTGTCTCCTAAAGCCCGCACAATAACATTGTTCGTTCCCATGAGCCAGAATAAGATAAGAATGATAACGAATTTGTAAGTGTTAATTATTATCGATTTATTTTAAAATAAAACTGAGTACCCACAGGACCGGAAGATACATATTATAAAACTATGTAATTTAATATCACGTGCATTCGTCGTTTGTTGCAAAAATATTTTTTACATCGTAAAAAGCCTTAAAAAGGACAAAACGTGCACCCGTTTTTTTTTAATGGAAACTTGTGAACACAGGGTAAATTTAAGAAAATTAGGTTAGGTTAGGTTACCTCATTGCAAAGTCCAGACCGCCTTGCAACGTGTGGGACCGAACAAAAACATGTAGCACAACCGTCGGTCACAGGGGCTTAGAAGCCAGGTGCAGGGGCTTAGGAGACAGGGGCTTAGAAGACTTTTAGTCTTTTAAAGCCCGGACCGGTTTGTCTTCTTAGCCCCGCTTCGCAACGTGTAGCACAACCTTCGGTCACAGGGGCTTAGGAGACAGGGGCTTAGAAGACCGCGCCCCTTTTGGGATTCACTTCAATAAATAAAAGTAATCATAAATTAACTTCTATCCCATTTATTATTATTTAAATCAATGATGGTATAAGGAACGTGAAAGGAACTAAATTCATTTTGAGGAACACGAGGTTCCTTTTTTTGGGGAAAGTGCCCAAGACTGAGTGAGTGTTGGCAGGTTCATAATGACAGTTGGTAAACCGCTCGTGAAAGCGGCTCTATAGTAAAACAGATTTTTGGCTTATTAAAAAAAAATGCTTTTAATAAAATCTTAACGATTGCACAAACAGAAACAATACACAAATGCTCGAGTTTCATTTGGGAATATTTTGGATCTACAGAACACAATTATCCGAACTACGAATTCGCAAAATATGTCCCTGCTCAGCATCAAAACCCGGGCACATCACCTCACCTCTGAGGGGAAGAATATGGCTGGACCTAGCTGACCACAGCAGACGGTAATCTTCCCGTTGCGCCATCGATTGCCCTTGAATGTTGATGCGAGATAACTCCTGCTTGACACAATATTATGTTAGCTGAGTTGGGAAAACGAGAGTCCTGGATCGCGGATGTTCCGCTACACTGTAAAAAAAAATCTTTATAATAACCCGTGCATCGGAGACTTACTTTTCCAAAAACGTATACGTAAATAGGGGTTTTCACCTTAAAGTATACCTTTACCTCATAAATTGCTGCAGTGTACAGTGAATAAAAATTGAAATGTCCAAGTTTAATTTATGCAAAGTCATAATAAATTGACCGCTTCCTTGTAGGATTTAAAAAATTCTGTCCCTTGAAGGTGTATGTTTTCACCGACGTTCACATTTAATCTGCCCTACACTGTCGGCCTAAAAATACCCTACATGTATGTGATATTTAGTAGAGCGTTAAACTTAAGTGTACCCACATTGTAGACTTTTAAACCCCTCAACATGTGGGGTAAAAATTCACACGTCTATTCAACTTAGAATTATTGTATGATTCAGGGGTAAAAAACATATGCATGTAGTGACATAATTAGCACTACGTTCATTGAAAGTTAAGCCTATATGTAGGTTTTAAATTTACGTGTTTTAATTATGGCCATTTTTACCTCCTCGCTTACCTACTTTGATGCTACGTTGCAGGCTTAAAGGCAACTATTTATATATATGGTTATTTGCATATGATGTTCATGTTAATTTTGCTGTACTGTAGTGGAAAAACACACATGCATGTAGAGCGTAATTTTCATAACGTTCATGAAAATTTAGTCGATATATAGGCATCAAATTTTTTAAACCCGAAAAAGTATATTTAAAATTTAAACTCAAACCTTTTTTTTTAAACCACATGATCTATAGCACATACACACTAAAATGACAGTTTAAAAAAAATCATATCTTGTAACTGTGTTTTTAAAACACAATTTTTTAAATTTTTTTGATCCAGAATTTTTTTTATAAGCTTTTCTTACCCGGCTCTCCGCCACCAAAATGATCGACGCAAGGTGATTTTTTTAATTTTTTGCATTCTTTGACGCAGTGGTGTAACTATCGCTTGATTTCTGGAGGGAGTGAACTATCAACATTGCCCATGAAACAATCGCTTCGGGAAAAGTATGTATCCTGTTACAATGGGGGGTCTGGAAAGTTGTCCCCCCCCCCCCAGCTACTGCGAGTCTAGGGCGCATCGGCATAGCCCTAGACTTTTTATGTTTAACATTGCAAATGGTGGTATTTTACTCCATTTTATTGGTTTGGTTCCGTCAAGTAATTTTAAAATTGTGAAATTTGAGAGTGTTTTTGTCAGTTGACAAAATCTTTGCTTCGCACCCCCCCACCCCCAAGTTGTTTCGTCCATGCTTCGACGTAAAGTATAGCTTCGACTGTCTTTTGGGTACTCAAGTTCCCGTTTTTTTTAATAGCAAGCATCCAAATGCTTTTAAAGTGTATGTTGTAAGATGTAAAACGTTGTAATCTTACAAAAATAATCTGATAGCTGTGTGTGTAATGCAAAAGACGGTACTAAAACCCCATCCTTGGAAAATATTTAGAGAAGAGTCGTAGAAATGCAAAAGAAAAGAATCAAGAAAATTATAGGAATGCCTGGCTTCAGGCTCTGTCTGACCACTAAATACAACGTCTATATATAGAATGTAGATCAAGATAAGATTTGAAAGGAACGGTATGCTGCGGAGAACTTTGGGCCGGTGTTCTGAGTACAGTCATAAAGGGATATTAAATACACAAAGGTACAGTTTGATTGGTTTTAATACAGCCTTCGTTTGCCTGCCTTCGATACTTCCCCTGACTAGTCAAACCCACATATAATTTGGGGGAAATCGCGCTAGGTCAACGGGTCAAGTTCAAATTTGGGAAAAACGGTGTTTGGTACAAGTCTAAGAATTATATTTGTAAATATGAATTTTATTACACCTTTTATCTACAGAACAATCCTCCTCCCACCCTAAATTTAATAACATCAAAGAACTTGGATGTGGGTTATTCTTATTATAAAATCTATTATTAAAGAGGGAGCGCGCGACTGACTCTGAGTCTTACCACAGATAACAGAGTACACTTGGTCTTACCATTCAACTCAAAGAAAACTTTCTCTTTTTCCTGTATGAATGATGAGTGAGTGAGTTAGTGAGTGAGTGAGTGGTGAGTGAGTGAGTGAGTGAGTGAGTGAGTGAGTGAGTGAGTAAAGTGAGTGAGTGAATGAGTGAGTTCAGAAGGGCTGAACCGCTGACTAGATTGCACTGAAATTTTAAAAAACATTTTTATAGTGGTGATTGGTTAATTGTTGATGATTAATTAGACACGTAGATGCGTGACACTACAAGTGTTTGGGTGTTGTAAACATTTTCAGCAAAATCTTTACGATTTAAACTTACACGACAAGAAACAATAAATTGAAAATAGGCTGAGAATGTCACATTTAATTGAACGACAATTGTTTTTGTTCATGAACCAATCATGTTTTGATCGAATGTCAGGTGGTGAGTGCATGTATGTGACCAAGTCATAACGAATCTCCTAAGCTCAAGGTTTCCCAAAATTCCACTGTGAGATTGAGCAAACCTTGCAATCTTTACTCGTATTTCCTACAGCCTTTGTTTTCCATAGAATTGGATGCATTCCAAAAAATATGTTCAAACCCCTACAACAATACATACATCCAGAAATTACTAAACCTATCCCGACCGGGGTTTGAACCCTGGACTCCCACATTCGAGTATAAAGGCCCCAGCTAAAAAATAGGAAAACGCCAAAGTATTAAACGAGTAACGAGCCATTGTGTTGAGTACTCGAGAACCTTTGCTTTTAATTTTGTTGATATATAAACTTTAAAGTATAATGATATAGGGTTTTGAGTTTAGTTGGTATAAGGGCACGTTAACTGCTGTAAGGCCATAATCCCGCCACTCTAGTAGGCTAGAGAGGAGAGACTCTGGCTAGATCTAGCCCTTGGAGGGAGTGGAAAGGGAATGTTCCCCGGGGTACACAACACATGGCTCGCTCCCTCGTCTAACGACGACTTTGGCGTTTCCCTGGAAATAATCCTAATACATGACAAAAAATACACAAATAATGTAAAATTTGGGAAGGGCCGAATTCACGCCCTATACGCAACTCTATACTGTCAGGAAACAAAACGACTGTCATGACAATCACCAATTGAAATTAAATTGTTCTAATTCCATAATTTTTTTTGCACTAAACCGTCGTCTTAAGTAAGTTTTGTGAGTGCTGAGAACATGGTAAAGGATTATAGTCTAAGTTTCAAAACTCCCGGATTTCGAAGGTTACTCAGTCATATGCCCATCTTGTCTACATCAATATTTCTTACAGCATATTTAATTTTAAATTATTGTGAATTCATTCTTACTAATTGATTTAGTAAATTCTGTTACGGGAAAACAACCCTTACGACTGAATCAAAAAAATACAATGTGTGGGGGGGGGGGGGCTCTTCAACAGGCGAATTTCCTAAAAATGTATAATATTCAACCCAATATCAACCAAGAACTTCATAACAAGACAAAATTCTTCTGTGGAGGTATATTTTTCCCACCCCTAAGTGGAGATATTCGACCAAGAATCGATAAATAACACCCTCGAAAGCTAAAAATAGACGCATAAAAAGTAAAAAAAAAAAAAACTGCCAGTAGAGTTCGAAAAATTTTTCAAAAGTAATTTAATGCATGCAAATAAAAAATAATATTAACCAGTGGAGGAATAAAATTAATCTACTAGGAGAAGAAAATAATTCTTTTAGTAGAAGACAAATATAATTGCAGGTTGAAATAAAATGCGGGGCCCAACCAATTATTCCTTAAACAGTGAATCATCAAACGGGTCGGGATGGTTCTAAAATTCAAATTTTAAGGTCTTTAAATGTACTTCTATTGGGGGTAATATTCACTTAAAATGGACAGTTAGCAGACTTTAAAAGGACAAGAATTCGACCCTGAAGGGTAGATAAATGTCACTTGGCAGACCGAAACAATTATCCCTATAAAATTCTTACAATCGCCCAATATGGTTCCAGGTTCGTCAAAGTAATAATGTAATCATATTTTCATAATATTTCCCTTACACGTGACCAGTTAACAACATTTAAAAGGACGGTTATTCGACACAGAAGAAGAGTAGATTACTATTTTATATCACCATGCATGGGGGATTTCCGAAAGGACGAGCCCGTGGAGTACATTTAAAAAATAATAAATTTTATTATATTGTTATATAATATGGCCAGGAAACCGAAAAACATTTTTTTGTATTGAATTTCTCATTTCAAAAAATTTATTAACATAACTAGGCCCACCCCTACATCTCCCAACTGATTCACTACAGACGCGCTGCAGGTATAACGGTGTCTTGGTGTATTGGGTTTCGCTAGGACTGTATACTCTTTCTCCAGGTGTACCAGGTTCGAGCCTCGCTGCGTCCCGAGAATTTTAACACCATGAAATTTATATGTTATGTTAATCTTTCTACTGGGCATTAAAAGATGTGTGTCTTACTTACAGGAACGTGCGTCATCATAGTTAAATTGATAAATTAAATAAATTTTTAAAGTCCCATTATCCCACTACAGGAGGAGTAATTTCAGCCTGACAAATACTAAAATAATATTCGTACGGGTCGAAATTTTTGCTGACCGTTACAACGTATTCAAAACTTTTCAAACAAAGGGCAAAAATTTTTGCCATACATTGAGGTTATTTTAAGTTTACAATGTAGTAACAAATTAAATTTTTACGTAGTTTCCAAATATTACCCGACTCGAGAGATTATTGTAGGTCTACAACGTATCCTAAACTTTAATTAAACATGAGCCCAAATTTTGCCATACATGGATGTTATTTTTAAGCCTATACAGTGTATGATTAATAAAATTACAAATAATGCCAAATATTACACTACACAAGGGGTATTTTAAATGAACATGTATTTGAAAAGTAAAGGGAAACATATGGCTGAATTTTACCCTACATCGGAAGTAAATTTTAAGTCAGCAATGTACGGGGAAATTAAGATAGACGCACTACTAAATATTGACGTACATGACATAGTATGTTTAAGTGTGCAATGTAGGTTTTATTTAAAGGGGAACACAATCAGTAATTTTACCCTAAATGTCGATGGGTTAAAAGTCTACAATGTATCGGCAATTTTTCCCGGACGTAGGGTTTATTATAAAGCCTTCAAAGGGTACATTTGCTTAACCTTGCTATGTTTGCATAAAATTTAAAGATTACTTTTGTGGGAACTGTGGCTGCCATATACCTTACCCTTAAAAAAACGGTCGTTTTTTTTACAGTGTAACTGTGGGGGAGGGGGGGGGGTACAAGTGAACGATTTCCTGGAATAGAATTTCAGAAGAAATCCAGATATATTTTAGAAAAATGTTTAAAACTAATAAAAAGACATATTGAGGTTTACTTGTTTTTTTTTCTTAGTCCCCCAGGACACCATCACCTATAAGTTAATTAATGACAGGGTAGATGGAACTATACCCCTTGATTTACGCATGGTCGAAGTACACATAGGACATAGTACACTAAAACCACAAACCCTATAGTACCTAGATCAACTTTAGTACATGATAGATACGAATGCTTTTTAATATAGCAGCCCCCCCCCCGGCTCCCACCCCCCACACACAAAATGATTGTACATATAATAGGTAAACAAAGATAAATCGCAGCTTTCTTGTTTTGGATTTCATCAACAAACGTGTAAACATTTCAATTTTCTTCAGCATGGATGTGATTGGTATAAATAGGTGTAGGAAAAGTGTGCGTTACCAATTACGCCATGTTTTTATGCATACCATTTTAAAAACCCCGCAGGAGAGGAGAAGACGCAAACATTCATTGTAAAGGAAAGCTACATCTGTGCTTAAATGCTTTTCAATTTTCAGTACTATTGAATGCGTTTTATGCGGATTTTTACAAAATGGCAGTTTTGACAGGACTTTGCGTATGTTTGGTGTGTTTTTTTTATGAAACAAATCGTTTATAAGTCAACTTCTAAAGAGCATAGGATAGATCTAGGCGTAATAAAGAACCTCGTGTAATGTAAAGTATAACGCAGTATCTTTAATCGTTCCATTAGTCAGATGCTTTATGCGAGAGTATGGTTTAAGACAAATAACATGGCCAATATAGTGCTAACGGGCAGCGGGAATCTTTCCCAGAGCACATCAATATTATTTGTTCCTCCACGGTATATAGACATTAAGAAGAAAGAAGGTTTGCGTTAAATAATTAATTGAGTGAAATGACTATGAATATCATTTTCAATTGAATGGTATTGGTCACATATAGTCGCTTGTGGTTGCACTTGCATGTCCAAGGATGAATACAATACGTTTTCCAATTTCACATAACCGTAAGTTAAAAATTATTAGATTTCTAATATCGTTACTCCTAGTGTCTTCAACACACTTAATTTCAATCTACAATGCCTCATATTCTAGACATTACTATCATTACACACCTATTGGCGTAATGGTATTGGTGTTTAGTATTATTTTCTATCTGAGGGCCCTACTCCAAGAAATAAAATCAAGGAGGTTTTTCTTTCTTTTTTTCATTTGTGATGTACGTATTCCAGACAAAAAAACTCGTTAGTTTATTAAGTTATTTAAACGAGAACAACACTTAGAAAACTTAGTGGAATCAGTTGATTTGCTGCACGGACACGAGACATATTTCAGAGCTAATCAGAAGCAGTGTTTTTTACAGCTAGCGCCAGCGTAATAGCAGTAATTCCAACTTCCTACAGTGATTCCCAAGAAACAAATGAAGTTTCCCTTTATAGTCTAGCCACAAGTGTTTTAATGTGGGAATTCAAACAAATTACTCAAAGGGAAAGGGGAAAAATTTATGTTTAATTTAAGTTCAAGTTGTATTCCGTTCGATAATTCATTTCCATTTGGCTAGGGTAGGTTTTATTTTCATGCAGCGCCATTCGAACAATATAATTTGCATTTTAATCCTCGTTTTTACTATTACGACTTCGTTTTTGTTTCTTACAAAATTAAAATACGTTTAGCTTAAGGATTTAAAGGTTACTAACATCTGGGTAATGGCACTTGAATTACTTGCAAAGCGTTTTTAAGGGTTAGATGTTGGCTTCATTGATGGTCGAGTATCTTACATATAATTAAAGCTACGATATCTTTGCAAATGCTAATATAAATGTTGTTTGCTTTGATCAAGGGCCTGCATTCCGAAGTTGAATAAGCGATGTTATTATAATTTAATTTTACCATGAAGAAGAGATGAAATGGATAGGTAGGAATTTGTTCTGTGGGGTGAAGAATCTCGGAAGTTTGGAATAACAGTTAGGGCTTAGTCGTTGTGACCTCCCGAACTTGGCACTGTGAGCCACTTCAGTCCCTGGAACACGAGCGGGTCGTCCGCACTCTATGTTCAGCAATTGATTCGCACAGATATGCGTGCTACTTCCAAATGCTTCGTACTCGCTAAAATATTTATTTAGAACAGTTTGTAAAGCCACGGCCCACACATAAAATGTTGTTTGCAGTGTTCATTCTAGGTATACCAAGTGCAGTGCCTCCTGAAAATATGTGTAAAACACGGTATGCCCTATTTAAGGAAACAAAAGTGCGCAAGACGAATATCATAAATAATTATACTAATTCTTTCATATATTTATGCAATTTTATATTTTTAAAACGTGATGCAAACTTGCACACACAAAAAGTCGCTTTTAGCAATAGGCGGGTAAGAGTAGTAGCAAGACGACCTCTCCCCCCGAACCGTATTGCCAACTGTTTCCAATGTTCAAACAACAACAACATTTTCTCCACATGTTCTCCACATTTTGTCCACATGTCCACGTACTCTCCACATGTCCACATGTTGTCCACATATTATCCACATGTCCACATGTTGTCCACATATTGTCCACATGTCCACATGTTGTCCACATGTCCACATGTTATCCACATATTGTTCACATGTTGTCCACATATTGTCCAACCCCTTGACAGTCGTGGAAACCGCCCAAAGATCATAATATACTAACCAAGCTCCCCCACCCCAAGTCTATGAGCCATATGATTATGATATATTGTTATGTTATCTAATAAGTAGCGACAGTGTTGTTTCAAGCGTAAAGCTCAAGACTTATCCGGGAGGTCCCGACTTCGAATCCCGCCACCGCCAATCCTGACTGATAGATTTTTCCGAAGTTTTCACCAGTCATCATGCGTATACAAGGGATTGAGTCGTCTTAAACAGTGATCGGGCATTACCTTCACAACAAAGTGCCAAAAACTTTCGCTCCGCTCACTCGTCTAAAAATGAAAAATAGTCATAAAATGTGTAGGAATTATTTTATCGACAATGGTTTTGTTTTTGAAGATGTCATTTTTGGATGAGCGAAGCGAAGATTCCATTTCACTACACTGGAGAAAAAAATCCGGAATGTTTTTTTTTCTTCTTTCTTTTTTTTTGTATTTTTGTCTGTTTGTTAACACGATTCCGGCTAAACCGATACTCCAATTGCAAAGAAATTTTATGGAGGCCTTCGAAATCTCTGAACTTAGAACTGCCACGTTTTTGAGCGCAATCGGAAAATTATTTCTCATGAAAATCGCAATTTTACGATTTTTTTCGATTTTTAAAAAACTTCTTCGACTTATAACACCTACATGCTTTATCCGATTTTTATGATTTTTGCACAGAACCTTAAGTCCATCAATTAAGATATTCGTGTGCAATTTAAACGCAATTGAAAAATTATTTCTTATCAAAATCGAAATTTTACGATTTTTTCTATTTTTTTAAATTACGATTAAAAAAAATTAAAGTTTAAATTTATTTTTTATTTAATTTAATTTAATGTTTAAAAAAATCTTCAAATTAGTAATGATTAGAACTGCCACGTTTTTGAGCGCAATCAAAAAAATTTTTTCTCATGAAAATCGCAATTTTACGATTTTTTTCGATTTTTAAAAAACTTCTTCGACTTATAACACCTACATGCTTTATCCGATTTTTATGATTTTTGCACAGAACCTTAAGTCCATCAATTAAGATATTCGTGTGAAATTTAAACGCAATTGAAAAATTGTTTCTCATGAAAATCGAAATTTTACGTGTTTTTTTTAAACAATTCTTTGACTTATTATAACACCTACATGCTGTATCCTATTATAATGATTTTTTTCACAGAACCTTAATTTTATAAATTAATATATTCGTGTGAAATTTTCCCAAGACTAAAAAAAAGGTCGGGTTAGGTTTTTTAATTTCTGGACTGAATTAACTATTAAGTTTGGCATGTTCGTGAATCCAATCTTTTCTATTAATCCTATTATAATGATTTTTTTCACAGAACCTTAATTTTATAAATTAATATATTCGTGTGAAATTTGAGCGCAATCAAATAATTATTTCTTATGAAAATCGCAATTTTACGATTTTTTTTTAAAATTACGATTAAAAAAATTAAAACTTTAAATTTATTTTTTTATTTAATTTCATTTCATTTAAAAACAAATCTTCAAATTAGTAATGTTTTTTTCACAGAACAACAGAAAATCCGCATAACACATGGCAACTCAATGCACCAATTACGCTTGCGCGAATAATCTTTGCCGTTGAAGCGCCCTAAAACTACTAATTAAGCGAGCGAAGCGAGCGTTTCCATTTGACTCTACCGGAAAAAATAGTCTCTTTTTGTTTGTTTGTTTGTTTGTTTGTTTGTTTGTTTGTTTGTATGTCTCGCCATCACGTTCGAACGGAGGCTCGGATCGAGTTGAAATTTTGACCATCCGCAAGCTTCGTTCCCGATTGAATGCCATTAGTTTTGTGGCAAAATCGTTCAAAAAGTTAAAAAGTTACATTAAAGTTAATGGAATTTTTTTTTTCAAACTAAACGGCGACAAAATCTGAGGTGGACCAAATCATTTAGAATGTCCGTCCGGTCACGAATATGTTAATTTTATTTTGATCCGATAAGTAGTGTAGATGGAAATTACACTAGGAAACGCTCAGTTGGACGCGTTGATAAGCGAGCACGTGCTATAGCTAGACCAATATTGCACATTTTTTTAAATTTTAAATTTTACGACGTTCGCGTTTCCAGTATTATTTATTATTGCCAAGTTATTTGGGTAAACCCGTGTTTAAATCTTTACTTTAAAATCCACCGCCATCTAGAGGACCTTGACTCCTTGGGAAAACTTTTTAAACTCTTTGTTGACAATTAATAGACTGCTTCCTCGAAAGTATTTTGATTACTTCTAGGTGGCAGTGCATTAGAAACTTCGCGCGTCTTTTCGTTGCCATGGCAACGTTACTTTTGTTATAATGTAATTTCCATCTACACTACTTATCGGATCAAAATAAAATTAACATATTCGTGACCGGACGGACATTCTAAATGATTTGGCTATCTCAGATTTTGTCGCCGTTGAGTTTGAAAAAAAAACTTTCGATTAACTTTAATGTAACTTTTTAACTCTTTGAACGATTTTGCCACAAAACTAATGGCATTCAATCGAGAACAAAGCTTGCGGATGGTGAAAATTTCAACTCGATCCGAGCCTCCGTTCGACAGCTATCATGAGCCAAAAAAGCTGCACGACTTTCCGTTGCCATGGTAACTGTACTTTGTTATAATGTAATTTCCATCTACACTACTTATCGGATCAAAATAAAATTATCATATTCGTGACCGGACGGACATTCTAAATGATTTGGCCATCTCAGATTTTGTCGCCGTGAAGTTTGAAAAAAAAACTTTCGATTAACTTTAATGTAACTTTTTAACTTTTTGAACGATTTTGCCACAAAACTAATGGCATTCAATCGAGAACAAAGCTTGCGGATGGTGAAAATTTCAACTCGATCCGAGCCTCCGTTCGAACGTTATCGTGAGACATACAAACAAAAAACAAAAAAACAAACAAACAAACAAAAAAAAAACAAAACAAAACCAGTGACTATTTTTTCCGGCAGAGTCAAATGGAAACGCTCGCTTCGCTCGCTTAATTATAACAAAAGTAACGTTACCATGGCAACGAAAAGTCGCACGAGGTTCGCACTATGCACTGCCACCTAGAAGTAATCAAAATACTATCGAGGAAGCAGTGTATTATTTGTTACCAAATAGTTCAAATAGTTTTCCCAAAGAAATGATGTCAAGGTCTTCTAGATGGCGGTGGATTTTATCCGCAAAGTAAAGGTTTTCCCAAATAGGCCTACCTTGCCAATAATAAATAATATCGGAAACATGGCCCCGTGGACAGTGAACGTCGCAAATTTTAAAATTTAAAAAAATTGCGATGTGGGTCAGGGTCTAGCTATTGCACGTGCTAGCTTATCAACGCGTCCAACTGAGCGTTTCTTAGTACTAATAATATACCACTTATGCTCATCCAACCACGCGGCGGGACTTAAGCGTTTTCCTAGTTATAAGAATCATTTTTGTCAGGCCGTGATTAGATGCAGTGACCAAGGTGTATAGAATCTTGCACGCACAACGGATCCCCTAAATTCCTGCTGGAAGATTGAGTAAACCTTGCAATCTCAACTTGTATTTCGTACTGGCTATGTTTTCCATAGTTTTGTATGCATTTCAATACATGTTTATAATTTTATAAATACAATCCATAAATTAAAAAAATCTTTCCCGACCGGGGGTTTGAACCTAAGTCTTCCACATTTCGAGTATGAGGGCGCTTTAGCCAACTTGACTAGGAAAACGCTAAAGTCGTTTGTAGACGAGTGAGCCAGTCATGTGTTGAGTACCCAGGAACATTTGCATTTAAGTTTGATAATAAGTATATAGATATTAAAAATTAAAAAAAAAAAAAAAGATTTTTTTCGATTTTTAAAACATTTCTTCGACTTATAACACCTACATGCTTTATCCGATTGTAATGATTTTTTCACAGAACCCTTATTTTATAAATTAATATATTCGTGTAAAATTTGAGTGTAATCAAAAAATTATTTCTCGTGAAAATTGCAATTTTACGCTTTTTTCGTTTTTTAAACAATTCTTTGACTTATAACACCTACATGCTTTATCCGATTGTAATGATTTTTTTACAAAACCTTAATTTCATGAACTTATATATTCGTGTTAAATTTGAGCGCAATCGAATAATTATTTCTTATGAAAATTGCAATTTTACGATTTTTTTCTTTTTAAAAATTACGATTAATTAAAAAATTAAGTTAATTTTTTATTTAATTTAATTTAATTTAAAAAATTAAGTTATTTTTTTTAAATTTAATTTAATTAAAATAAATCTTCGACTAAGTAATGTTTTTTTCACAGAACAACAGAAAATCCGCGTAACACATGGCAGCTCAATGCACCATATACGCTCATCCAACAACGCGGCGGGACTTAAGCGTTTTCCTAGTTTATACCATTACCAATCAACTTAAATACAAATGTTCCCGGGTACTCAACACTTGACTCGCTCACTCATCTAACTACGACTGTGACGTTTTCCTAGTTACTATCAAATAATAGTAGTCTTGATCGCATTGGGTAACATTTCCCATGCGAGGTTAGGTTACTCATATCGAGCGTTAGCTCATGAAGGGTGACTCTTGGAGGCACACATTTTGGGGAACACTCGTATTGCCTAGTTAAAGGCAGGATACTATCAAATAAATTTTACAAAATCAAGTCAAATTGTGCGTTAAAGAGAATTTACATTTCTCATGTAGGCTGCATGTTTTATGGAAAGATCTTGACGAACAATGATTTAATTCTAGTTGCAAGGGGTGAAACGACGAAGCCCTTTGTAGCATTTTTATTTAAATAAAAACGAACAAAAAAATCTGTATTTAGTGTCTACCCACTCCGTTCCTTCAGTTTCACATTGTTTCCTATTATTTTCATTAGAGTATCTCTACATGTAATTTTAATTTGGGGGGTGTATTACCAGGTATTTATTAAGTGATTTATTTTTTGTTTGGAAAAACAACGTTGCCTAACCTTTCATAAAGAAATCAAATGTGTGCGAATATCATATGATCATTGGTTTATAATCGGTGTTATTAGTATTGTTTACATTTTGCTCGTTACTTTTTTTCTTACACCTTACATTATACATTTTGCACGTTCTTTGTAATAAGTCAATCATCTAATAAGTATATAGGGATGATAGCAATTCTGAACCTTATGTAAATAAATCTGCTTTGCATTTTTCAACAAAAAATTAGCTGTCCTCAACTCTATTTTGTATAATTAATGTGCTGTCGATTTGGCTGGGGTCTGTGCTGTGTGCCGCTAGCCCCCGCCGGATGTCCCTGAAATAACAGTACAGCCCTATAAGATCTAGAGCGACAGTCGTCGCCCGGCAGACAAGCGCATGCGACTGTTTAGGCGACACGAACTCCAGCCCTATATACAGCTACCAGAGTTAGGGGGTTTTCAGCTATCTGCACACGCCGCCCCGAAAGAGTTACAATCTTGAAACTCGGTATATGACCTGGTATGTGGTCCATGACATACAAAAAAAATCAACCCGATCCGACAACTCGTTCTGTGTTAAAAAAGGCTCTCAACATCGTCAAATTCCTTTCGGCTGGCTGGTGGCTGGGGGGTGGGGCTAGCTAGTTCTCCGCGGAGATTAATTTAGCCTACAGAGAAAACGGTAAATCTTAGAACTATGAAACTTGGACCACACTTAGATGTACTTCAGACGCAGTGACGTTTGCTTTCAAAACCAAAATAGGGTAACAGGGACCGGAGAAAATCAAAATTTGGATGATAATCAAAACGCGTAATTACCAAGGCGTGGTAATTTGTACAAACTTGAAATTAAACATGCTATTAACCATTATAAATATCTTGCGTCCAAAACACAAGGGGCTATATTTGGGGATGACCATGGGCCCAAAAATGACAAAAAAACATATCTGAACTTTAAGAAATGAATCATTCAAAGAAAACGCTACAACTGAGATGTTTCAAACGTGGAATACATTTTGATATCTCTCATTCTTTATCACTTTTGAATATGGAAAGCAAAATTGGGTAACGGGTACCGGAGAAAATCAAAATTATCAAAAGTAGGTAATTCCGTACTCTTATGAATAATACGCTATACTGAGAAAACGGTTCATCTTAGAACTTTGAAACTTGGGCCACACTCAGATGTACCTCATATAACCAAAACCGTGCAATTGGAAAATCAAAATCAAAATCAAAACGCGTAATTACTCAGGCGTAGTAATTTGTACAAGCTTGAAATTAAACATGCTCTTAACCATTATAAATATCTAGTGCTTAAAACACAAGGGGTATCTTTGGGGGGACCGTGAGCCAAAAATGTCAAAAAACAACTTTGAACTTAACAAATTTAATCATTCAAAGTCCATCATTCACACCTTGATAGCAAACGAACAACAAAAAGATGTAATATCCAACCAAATACAAAATTTGTAAAAAAAAAAAAAAAAAACGGCAGCCAAGCTCTCCTTCAAAAGTCTTCGGCTGTGAATGCTGTGAGATATAGAAGTTGAGCCAAGCTTTTCATTCTTTCTCCCTAATTTCGCATTGAAAAGAAGTAAAATCATTTCGCCTGTTGACAAGCACCAAGTCAACAATTTTCGTGGTAAAAAGTAAAAATTTTACACTCAAAATCATTAAAAAAATGTCTTGGCCATTGAATTTGGTTCATGGCCAAGAATTTTTTTTATGATTTCGAGTTTAAAAATTTTACTTTTTTAGCACAAAAATCGTTGGCTTGGCGCTCGTTAACAGGCGAAATGATCTTACTTATTTTCAAAGCGAAACTAGGGAGAAAGAATAAAGAGCTTGGCTCAACTTCTATATCTCACAGCATTCACAGCCAAAGACTTTTGAAGGAGAGCTTGGCTGCCGTTTTTTTTTTTTTTTTTTACAAATTTTTGTCTTTGGTTGGGTATAATCTACTTCGTTCTACGACAAGGGACAATTATTTTACCCTAGTCAGTATCATGCAAATTATTTATAACTTGTGAGGAAATGATACACGTTTGAAATTTGGCGTGTTTGTTATTATAACTGTGTATAGTAAAGCATTAAAGGTTTAAAATATCATAGATCAACCGTCAATATATAAACAATATATTTGAAATGTAAAAACGGTCAGACTTAAAAAATATGACAAATTAAAATTAATTTCAGTTTGTCTCTAATTTCCATTTAAATTTACAAAGTGATGATGCCATCAAATTATTACAAAGTGTAACAATGCATGCAAATATGCAGACTATGCAGCATATCGTCACCCTATAGTGAAAGTGTGATACTTTCAACAATTCAGGTTATGTCGTTTCAGAATTTTAGTTCCAGCTTTAGGATAAACTTGTCAAAATCTGTACAATCATGGTTAAATCCATATGGTTGGCAATCCTACCACTCTTGACCAAACCATTATATTACAGTTGTAGGGCCTACTAATTTGCAATAGACGTTTGTGTGGCTCGTTGGTCTTGTGTGGCTCGTTGGTCTTGTGGTTAGCGTATCTGCTTCCAATGCAGAAGGTCCAGGGTTCGATTCCCGCTAAAGTCAGAAGTTTTTTAACTTCTGATTTGGACTTAAGTCCATCAGTTCTTGTCTTAGGAGTTTGTAAACGGTGACTTTGGAGCCGTCCTAGCAACGAAGCACATAATAAATTTCAGAGTTGTTCTGAATCGGCCTTGTTGATTCTGGCGTTGATTCGCGGGTGTTCGCACTGTCCATACCACTGATTGCTATATTTCCTATTAAAATATCGATCTTTGGTTGGTTATCGCTCACTCGTCGATTGCGTCGGGGCCTGCAGGTTGGCTTGGTCGCTTGATTTAAAGTCCCCCACTGAAAATCAGTTATATAAACTGAGTGGGCAGACTCTAAATAAAATTTATTTATTTTTATTTATAAACTGACATGAGTACATTGGCGCACTGTTGCATTATTCAATGGGAATTAATAAACGGAACCGCCTACACTAGCGAGTTCTCTAGACTTGTTGATTCTAGCAGCAGGAAGCAGCTATACAGCCTGATCACCGCATCACACGGACCCACATGCATATACATCGATATTCGAATACACTCTCGATCATAGTCTGAACGATCAAAAACACAGCAGTGATCTTGAAGCTTAACAACGCTTTCGATCGTAAGAGATCTCCCTACTATCGCCATACACACTTACACACGCATTTACGGATAATCAGCAACGAGATGTCGAGATTCGAAAGGGCGGGAGAAAGTCATTTAAATACACTCGTTTAAAATTCATTTTACATATTCTTATTTTCCGTATTGATCGGTCTAGGTGAGAAATATCAAACTGAAACTGACAATGCCAAGTGAGTAAGTGCAAAATATGTAGCGATCTAATTTTACAGCCGTATTCATCAAACTCAAAAGTTGACATTCATTAGGTCGCAGTCAACGTGAATAACACTACCGTTTATCGATTGCAAAATATTGTTTATCATACAATTATTTTGTTGGTTTATGGGGTTTAAGAGCACAAAACACAACTTTTTTTTCAAAAGCGAGGGGCGTAGAGACGCGGGCTAACGCAGGCCTGTGTTGGTAAAAACCAGACACAGGCGAGGGCTGGGCAAGGGGCCGGGGGCGAGGGAGGGACCTGTGGCCTGTGACGAAATCAGGCCGTGGGCAGATAAGGGGGGGGGGGGCAAGGGGAGGAGATGGGATGGGATGAGGTGGTGGGCAATGGTTTTGGGTTCCCTCACGTCGTGGTCGTCTCTGTCATCGTCAGTGTTGTCCTTGTCGTCGTCGTCGTCGTCGTCGTCGTCGTCGTCGTCGTCGTCGTCGTCGTCGTCGTCGTCGTCGTCGTCGTCGTCGTCGTCGTCGTCGTCGTCGTCGTCGGGGAAGTAGTCAAAGGGAAGGGGACAGTTCCACGACGACGTCCTCTTTTTTTACCTTGTACGATGAACATATAAGAGTTGAGCTCTGGTCTGGGCTTATTCTACTCCCCGAATCCAGACACTGCTGGAATCAGGAACATGGAAGCAGGCAGGTTGAGAACTCCCCCGAGCTTCTCAAGGTGATGGGCGAGACGAGGGTAACGATTTCCTCGGAGAGACTAAGGATGAAGTGACGAGTGACGACCTGGGAAACGAGTCCATCGAGGATGTTTCGTCGTGTGGATGTCTAACTTTTGTACATCTCTCGAGAAATGGACTCCAAACCATTGGAAATTCTCTAGGGATCGAACTGAAACGACGCGAGACGAGTTTTTGATTGACTGATCAGTGTTGTGAGCTGTGACAAGATAATTTATATTTTACCTAGATAAAGATAAAGATAATTTTCCAAAAAGTTATCTTGATACGATAAAGATAATGTGCAGAAAATTATCTAGATAAATAATATAAAAATAGATAAAAATATTTATTTATTATTAACAAAAAATTGTTTAGATAAAATATCAAAGTTCCCGTCGAGGAGGTAGTCTAAGGGAACTTTTCCCTTCCCTTTGACTAACCTCCTCGACGGCGACGACAATGACAACACGGACACAGACACAGACGGAGACGACCACGACGTGGGGGAACCCCTGCCCTCCCCATTCGCTTGTGGCTGGTTCTGACCAGCTCAGGCCTGTCCACCCCTTGTCCCCCAGCGTCATCCCTTACGTCCCTCCCTTCGTCTCGATTAGCCAAGTTGCATAAATATGAGACGTTAAGCAATATCCAATTCAATTAGATAAAATATAATAATTGAGATGTATTTTTTTTAAATAAGTTTTTCTCCAGCAACAGTTTTATTGTCAATCGTAATATTTGTCAGAATTGACAGTTGACGTTATCCGGGTACGCTCATTACAACTAGTAAAAGTTTTTTTCATTTTAAAAAGTGATTAATTATTATAGTTTTTGTGTATTAATGTTTATTATTTTATCCTAAAAATGTTATCTAAAAGCTTCAAAAGCTTATATAAGATAAACTTTATTTTATCCAGATTGTAGAAAAAGAAAACATCAAAAAACTTAAGTAGATAAAAGATAACAGATTTTTGGATGAGCGTAGCGAAGATTCCATTTAACTACCCTGGAGAAAAAAATCCGGAATATTTTTTTTTCTGTTTGTATTTTTGTGTGTTTGTTAACACGATTTCGGCTAAACCGATACTCCATTGCGATAACATTTTTTGGAGGCCTTCGAAATGTCTGAACTTAGAACTGCCACGTTTTTGAGCGCGATCAAAAAATTATTTCTTGTGAAAATCGCAATTTTACTATTTGTTTCGATTTTTAAAGAATTTCATCGCCTTATAACACCTACATGCTTTATTCTTTTGTAATGATTTATTCACAGAACCTTAATTTTATGAATTAATATATTCGTGTGAAATTCGAGCGCAATCAAAAAATTATTTCTCTTGATAAAGGCAATTTTACGATTTTTTCCTATTTTTTAAATTTCTTCGACTTATAACATCTACATGATTTTTTCGATTGTAATGATTTTTTCACAGAACATTAATTTTATGAATTGTTTTATTCGTGTGAAATTTGAGCGTAATCGAAAAAATTATTTCTCATGAAAATCTCAATTTCACGCTTTTTTGTTTTAAAAAATTACGCTCATCCAACAACGCGCCTGAAAAAGCGTTTGCGAAGATTCCTAGTATATAGAAAGATTATGTAGATCATTTTATCTAGATAAGTCACAACACTGCACCTGATAGCATTTTACTCGATAAAGGTGTACGGTAATACAGGCGCGTAGGAACTTTTTTCGAGAAGTTTAGGGGGTGGGGTTGGGGGGTATGTCTTCTTTGGTTTGGTGAAAATGCATCCTCTCATTGCGTCCAACACACGAACACCGAACACAGCCTTGTACCGATCACTGACAAGTGACGCGTAACTTGGGGAGCTTCACTTCCTAAGCATTGTATCATTTAGTCTACCCCACTCTCTGTTTACGCTCCCAGGAGATGACACGTCGACTTCTGGCTGATGCGCATGTTCCCATAATTGCAAACAGCGAAACTAAGAATTTGCAGGCAGGCACACTTTACTATAATATTATTTTTTATATTTTTCACTTTATTTGTTTTTATTGATTTGATTTGATTTGTATTGCTTTTTTGTTCATGTTGTTTTTAGCTTAGGTATAGCAATGTGGGTGTTTCCACTAGCCCCATAGATTCGGATTATATTTCTTACGATGATGATAATTTGTGTTACTACTATATTTATATGTTAGGAATTATTTAATATTACAACGCAATACATTAAAGTGTTTTACAACAAACTATGTAGTGAAAATAGCAACAATCATCCAATCTCTTTAATTGGATTGGATTTAATATTGCTTAACGCCTTATTTTTAAGCACTTTGGCTATTCGAGACGATCAGTGGAGATAGATGATGATGAAGTATGAACAGGAGGGAGGAGGGGAAACCCGGTACCGGCACGTAGCCTACTCCTTTCGAAAAGTACCAAGGGGACCAACAGCTTAACGTTCCATCCGAAAGGACGGTGTAACCTTGACAGACTGCCGAGCAGACGTCTAGGAGAACGAAGCCGTTACAAGACCGGGGCCAAGAGGAGGCGGGAGACTCTAGGGTGGGAATCAGGGCACTGCGGCCACAGCCTTACACTGGCCGGGGCCAAGAGGAGGCGGGAGACTCTAGGGTGGGAATCAGGGCACTGCGGCCACAGCCTTACACTGGCAGGGCCAAGAGGAGGCGGGAGACTCTAGGGTGGGAATAGGGCACTGCGGCCACAGCCTTACACTGGCCAGGGCCAAGAGGAGGCGGGAGACTCTAGGGTGGGAATCGGGACACTGCGGCCACAGCCTTACACTGGCCGGAACGCGGGAAAGAGAAAACATAAAACTTTGTTATACCTCAGTAGAAGATCAATTTACATACATGGATATTTTGAATTGTGCTTGTCTGTTAGAAAAACCAATATTGAAAATTCATGATACTTGCCCGATGTCCTGCCGACTACCTTGAGTTAGAATAGTATTTTATTTAAAATTACAAATTGAATGCAGACATCTCTATCGGCCACCATTCGCAGTATATCTACTAGTAAACATATTATGAAATGTAATGTAATCAAATTGATGCTCTCTCTATACTCTGTACACACATTGTTTTGAATTATTATCGTTCAGGGGGTTTCCCGTGCTTAGCAATACTCTGGATTCTGACTTGTGTCATTATCGTAGGCGTGTTTCTCAGTGGCAAGCATGGGGGGCATGTATTGTCATTAGACGTGCCTGCAACTGGGCCAGATCATTATCACGTATAGTTCAAGAAGTTTCAAGCGTAAAGCATCTCAAGCAAGTGGTGAATTGATGCGGGATGTGGGAATAATAATTGTGAATCTCCCTTTAGACGACTTTAATTAAAATAACACAGGGATGTGGTAGCTAGATCGAGCGCTAAACACGAAGCTTGTTAGTCGTTGTGATTCTGACAGAAGGTGATCCAAGATTTTATCAGACGTCATTTTGCGATTTCATCCTTTGAAAAATCCTTGAATATCGTCCACCTTTGTTAAAAAATATCCCCTATACCCAAAGTTAGTCGCCTGGTGCCGGATTACTGTGCAATTCGAACTCTTACTGACCCTGGTATAAGTTTCGACACCGTTTTAGCCCCAGCCAATAACAAATCTTCCAGAATCAACAGTGTCCATCTTGTAAACCTTGAGTTGAGACTTCGGTTTGAAGATATAAAGTTACAAGGTCACACCTATTATATAGGCTAGATCCCCAGTCTCC
The DNA here is from genome assembly GCA_024449915.1 of Sweltsa coloradensis. Taxonomy (NCBI): domain Eukaryota; kingdom Metazoa; phylum Arthropoda; class Insecta; order Plecoptera; family Chloroperlidae; genus Sweltsa; species Sweltsa coloradensis. The sequence continues at coordinate 232,622 of JAMZAV010001167.1, forward strand.
AATACGTCCGCACAGGCGCGAGCTTAGCAAATTGAAGCGTCAATCTGCCATATTCAAGAATATGGCGATTTGGCGTTTTAATTAATGCTTTTCTAATGCAATAAAGTATTTTTCTGTATTGTTTGATATGGTTTTAGCTTGTGCAGCATGAGAATGCTCAAACAGAAACAATACGAATTTATTGCAGAAGGGAATTTAGTTATCATTTGGTGTTAATGGCTAATAAGTTCACCTGTCAACCTGACAGCCATCTTGAAAAATATTTGGGGTCAAAATCGCTACAACCTACTTTAACATAGAAAGTGACCTATTCAAGATGACTTCTAATTGAAACGCCAGTGGATCAATGACTGGGGACCTAACCTGCTATAGATGTTAAATATAATTGTTTACAGTGAACGGGACAGTGCTTTCCAGTGTCATATTGTTCAGGAAACAGCTCCATTAAGAGAGCTAAGTTTCCCATTTCAGGTTGACTATGAGATGACTATGCGCTAAAGAAAACCATTATTATTGAACATTTGAAAAAAGTGGCCCTTGCCAACGCTAGAAGTGGATATATAAATGGACACATGTGCGTTACATATGTACTTGATGGTAAACTTATAAAGTTTGGTAATTCAAGAATGACAAGAAGAAAAAATTTCGGGTTTGTTAGAGATAAAGTCACATCATGAAGAACTGTGAATCCCAGAAAAATTAGGTGTTTTCCGAGGGCGCCCAGACTCCAATTTACTAGCAAAAACGACAACTTGTTGATCGACAGTAACAACTTTGTAAATAGAACAACTAACGAGACAACTTGCTGGTCGAAAGTTACAACTTTGTTAATAGAACAACTAACAAGACAACTTGTTGGTCGACAGTAACAACTTTGTAAATAGAAAACTTACGACACAACCTGTTGGTCGACAGTAACAACTTTGTAAATAGAACAACTAACGACAGTAACAACTTTGTAAATAGAACAACTTACGAGACAACTTGTTGGTCGACAGTAACAACTTTGTAAATAGAACAACTAACGAGACAACATGTTGATCGACAGTAACAACTTTGTAAATAGAACAACTTACGAGACAACTTGTTGATCGACAGTAACAACTTTGTAAATAGAACAACTTACGAGACAACTTGTTGATCGACAGTAACAACTTTGTAAATAGGACAATTTACGAGACAACTTGTTGGTCGACAGTTACAACTTTGTAAATAGAACAACTAACGAGACAACTTGTTGATCGACAGTTACAACATTGTAAATAGAAAACTTACGAGACAACTTGTTTGACGACAGTAACAACTTTTGTAAATTGGATAATTTACGAGACAACTTGTTGATCGACAGTAACAACTTTGTAAATAGAAAACTTACGAGACAACTTGTTTGACGACAGTAACAACCTAATTGTAAATAGAACACTTACGAGACAACTTTGTCGACAATAAACAACTTTGAAAAGACAATCTTAGATGACAAACTATTTGTAGACATAACAACTTTCGAAATAACACTTAGTGACAACAATGTTGATGATAGTAACAACTTTGAAAACACTACTACGAGACAACTTTTGTAATGTAACAACTTGTGAAAAGACATATACGAGACAACTTTGTGTTCAACAGTTCAACTTTGTTAATGAACAATTAACGACGAAAATATGTTGGACACTCGTAGTAACAACTTTGTCAAAGGACAACTTACAGACAACTTGTTTGAATGAACACTTACAAACTTTGTTAGTAACACAACTTACGAGACAACTAGTACTTGACAGTAACAACTTTTGTAAATAGTACAGACATTGTTGGATCGACAGTAGAACAACTTTGTTAATAACACAACTTTAGAGACAACTTGTTTGTCGACAGTAACACTTTGTAATAGACAACTTACGTAAACCTTTGATTGACAGTTAAAATTTGTAATAACACTTAAAGAACAACTGACGGACAACTTGTTGCTCGACAGTTAACAAACTTTGTTATAACACAACTACTTGTTTATCGACTAGTAACAACTTTGTTAATAACACACAACTTTACGAGACAACTTGTATGATCGACATGAACAACTTTGTAAATAGAACAACTTACGAGACAATTTTAATCGACAGTAACAACTTGTATGACGAGTACAACTTGTTGATCGACAGTAAACAAACTTGTTAATAACAACTTACGAGACAATTGTAGATCGACGAACAACTTTTGAATAGACGAGACAACCTGTTGATCGACAGTAACAACTTTGTTAATAGAACAACTTACGAGACAACATGGCAGTAACAACTTGTAAACAAACTTGTAAGAGAACAATTACGAGACAACATGTTGATAACACAAGTCAACAACTTGTAATAACAACAACTTCGAGACAACGTTGATCGCAGAGACAACTTTGTAATAACACAACTTACAGAAACTGGTTGATCGACAGTTCAATTTGTAAATAATATTTCTTAAAGACAGCTTTTGTACCGACAGTTAAAACTTTGTTGATAGAACAACTTATGAGTTAACTTGTCAATCGAGATTTATAACATTGTAAATAGAATTTCTTAAGAGACAGCTTGTGATCGACAGTCACAACTTTGTACTTATATAACAACAACTAATGAGAATACTTGTCGATCGACATTGACTAAAAAAAGGACCCATGGGCTAACATTTGTTTCAGTGGCACGCAAAGTGTTTGATTGAGCTGGGCATGAGAACGAAAAGATGAAATGATGAAAATGAAAACGGCGAAAAGTTGTCACTATAGATCAACAAGTTGTTATTTGAGTATTAGTTAACAGGAGAGCGGGGGACCAAGTCTTCAATTGATCAACCCAGTGCCTTCTACAGCCACAAAACGTTTCCTCTATAATTGCTCACTAGAGAGCAACCTTTACACACCTACAATATTAGATTAATACCATTCCATGTGGTGTTTTAATATAGCTCAATGTCAGGGTTACAGGTTTGTCAGGGGGTGTTAGGGTCAGGGTAGCTACCTCTATCGGTAAGAATCCCTTCACGATTAATTATAATACTAAATAATTAAAAAACACGGCTCTAAGCACAACCTGACATCGATAAAATATCACAATGCTACCGTTGGCCGACCAACTGAAGATAACAGCAAAATTGGTAAAGTTCCCAAAAATGTATTTTCTGTTCACGTTTTTCACGTGTCATATTTAAATATACGTGAGCTTCGTGGAATATCCCACTCTCTTTACTATGTCTTTCATTTACGTGTGTGGGATGGCGGTTTGCATCGACGTTTCTCCCACGTAGCAATGGACCTCTTCAGAACGATTCCTGGAAATACCATAACAATTTGAATGATTTATTATTTACTTCTTTGAAAAAGGCAGACTGTAATCTCTCTAGCTGGAAATTGTCAACACTGGCAAGAGTTCTTCCTACAACCACATCAACTGGGCAACTGGGGCGCTTCGGCCGAGATGAACGACTTCGGAATGATGTTTTCATTCGCGTTGAGTTTTGAAATGCTATTCCAGCCGCGCCCGCAAGGCGCGTTGAAATGACATCCCACCATGGCTCCAAGGATACAGCTTTAATTATGTACCACCTGAACATTGCTCATATTATATAGATTGCTGTATGTAATTACGGGGGTTGTTTGAGGGTAGGTTTCCTACGCGAACACTTTTCAATAGGTTTATGTATATTGAAATTGAACTCAACGCGCAAATAAATGATTTTTTTCTTTTCGTTTTTCTTTTTAATGTTTTTTTTTTATTTTTTATTTCTTTTCTCTGTTCTTCTTTCTTTTTTTTCCTTTTCTTTTTTTCTTTTCTTTTCTTTTCTTTTCTTTTCTTTTCTTTTCTTTTCTTTTCTTTTCTTTTCTTTTCTTTTCTTTTCTTTTCTTTTCTTTTCTTTTCTTTTCTTTTCTTTTTTCTTTTTTTTCCTACACCTTTTTTATATTTGATTCATTAATTAATTGCATTTAATATACTTTTTTTTGTTTTTAAAATTGTTGTGTTTTAATGCATTTTGTTGTAATGTTACTATTTCAAATATTTACTAAACTGTAGTTCATTTTTGTGTCTGCATCTATGTAATTAGATTTATTTAGTTGTCCTCCTTTGTAAATCAGTTTTATAACTGAATAGGATAGACGTTAAATAAATAAATAAATAAAAATAAAAAACAAAAGTATTGACCATTTTTGGCAGCACCTTTTTTATTGTCGTATACAGGTAGTGCTTTGTGAATGTTCCCCTTCTGGGTCTGGGTCTGGGTCTAAGTCTGGGTCTAGGTCTGGGTCTGGGACTTTACTGTGTAATGTGACGGAGCATGCGCACCTACGTACATGTAGAGACTCTGGGTTCAAGACCCCGTCAGAGGAAATGGTTGTAATAATAACTGTCACTTTACAGCAATAATGTTACAGCAGATAGTCGCTAAAAGCCCGTGTACGTGATTTGCGGCGAGACAGTGCTGTGGTAAACATGTTAAACTCGTATACTACACAATGGCATGCAGTCTAATGTGGGAACAGAACCATCAGACTAACTAGGAACAAGCTAATAACGGTGCGTCTTGCGCATGTTACGTTCAAAATTAATTTCACATAGATTTAACAAAGATTACAAGGAAGAATGTATTGATAACTTACAGGAAGTGAATACATGATACATAGGTTGTTGTTTGATACCACATTAGAAATATCATTTCAAAGATACTAAAAATAATACTACAATGTTGTAATATTTGCATTATCTAACACTGATGTTTGGACAAGTAGTCTACGAATTACTTGTAAAAACATGGATATAAATTAGAACAGATTGTGAGTGGATCGTTTTCTATTTGCATACCATACCATACTGCAAGAATACAGTAATAGATAATGTGGAATAGTGTTTCTCAAATGCCTTAAAAGATGAAACACAATTCTTGACACAATAAATATGGCTTATAGTATAGATTATAAACAATAATTGAAGAACGCATAAATCGACTGGTAGTAACAATCGTGAAAATCGTGAAGCAAGCACGAAAATTTGTGAATCTATTAATATGATCGCAAGGAATCCAGACATGGATGACCCCAAGTAAAGATCCTGTTAATTTATTATTATTTGAATTAATTAAATTAATCAATCAATTAACCAAAACAAATATATATAACAGAGACTAAATAGTCGACGTTTTAAAGCATATTTTAAACGGAATGAATATCCGAAAAAACATTAATAATAAATTATTAAGTCAACCAGAACTATGCAGTCGTTACAACAAGATTTGACGAGAACAGACAAGAACTGACAAGTCGTTCTCATCAGATCTTATTAGAACTAAGCAGTCGTTACAACAAGTGTTGACTAGAACAGACAAGAACTGACAA